>PVKA01001667.1:0-71541 GCA_004027165.1 Ctenomys sociabilis
CCATGCACCACAGAGACCAGCCATGCACCACAGAGACCAGCCATGCACCACAGAGACCACCCGTGCACCACAGAGACCAGCCGTGCACCACAGAGACCAGCCGTGCACCACAGTGACCAGCCATGCATCTCAGTGACCAGCCGTGCACCACAGAGACCAGCCATGCACCACAGTGACCAGCCATGCATCTCAGTGACCAGCCGTGCACCACAGTGACCAGTCATGCATCTCACTGACCAGCCATGCATCCTAGTGACCAGCCATGCATCTCAGTGACCAGCCATGCATCACTGTAACCATTTGTGGGAAACAAAAGTCGCAGGAACTGTAACAGTAACTTTAGTGAACTGGAATTTACCTAGGAAACTAACAGAAACTCAAGTATACTGGGTAGGCAGAGTTCTGCTACATGAGCAAACCTTTCTCTGTAAAGGGGAAGATCACAAATAATTTTACCTATGTAGGGTATATGGTCTGAGCTGTCACTTGAATCATCCATTAGTATCTTGGGAACTTGATTTCAGGACCCCCCACCATATTTCCAAAATCCCTGCATGCTCAAGTCTTGTACATATAATGGCATAGAAGGGGCCAGGAAGATGGCTCGGTGGAATAAGTGCTTGCCTGACAAGTGCAAGGGCCTGAATTCAATCCCCAGTTCCACCAAAACAATAAAAAATAAAATGCCATAGAATTGCATTGAACATATACACAACCTCCCATATACTTCAAATCATCCCTACATGCTTGTAATTTCTATTAACAATGTCAATGCTATGTAAGTAATTGTTACACTGTCTTTATTTGTATTATTCTGAATTGGTATACAGTTTTTTTGCAAATACTTCTGGACTGCAGTTCGCTGAACCTACCAAAGTGGGACCTGCAGAGATCACAGGCTGCCATTCTATCCAGCCGCACTGTGCAATCATAGCCAGAAAATATGCAAATAATGGACACCATAATGCCAGAAAAACTTTCAGACCCTGAAACTTTAATTTCATATGATTTTCCTATGTTGCTAAGTATTTTTTTTCTCTTTTGACTTCTTTCCCTAACTATTTAAAAATATTAAAACCATTCTTTGCTCACAGACAAAGGAAAACAGCTGCTGGCCAGCCTTGGACTGTGGTTGGCAGCTTGCTCAAGGGCATGATAAATTCTATATGGAATATTTAAAAAGCCTATAACCATTCCCCCAAGCTATGTGTGTCATTTCATGGCAACATCAGAGAAGCAACGCTTGCGACTACCCCACCAAAAGAGAATGATGGGAGCAAGCGCAAGGAGCCCCGTCTAGCCCTGGTTATATGACTCACCAGAGACAACTGTGAGACGAAGGCAGAAAATGAGCAGGTCAACTCCACGGGCTCCTGGCTGCAGACACTGCGGCACGTGAGAAAATATTTACGATAGTCTTAAAGAACTTTTGAAGAGTTGTCTTTCGTTCACACTTTCCAAGTGAATTCCCTAAGGTTAAGTCCAGTACAGGATCCTAAATTCCAACCCGTGAAAGATGGAGTGCGCTTCTTATGTGGCATGAAGTGTTTCTCCTTAAGTTTCACTGTTTTATAGATAGTCTACAACGTGCCTGTGTGGAAGGGCCTTATGCAGACAGTGGGAGGATAGCAGTTTTAAATGTGGAACTATCAGAAAGCTTCCATGTGGGCTCCTCTGAGCCAGTGAACTGTACTTTTAACAATACCAACAAAATACACAAGCAGTGTTGCTGATAATCACATAGAAATCTCTTTTCCCTTGATGTCCAGCAAGTATCTAACATAGAGTCCATTAAAATAGTTGAGATCCTCCAACGGCCTGCTATCGTCTTTAATAACCATTTTTGTTCTCTAATTTTTTTGTGTGTGTGTATTTTAGGGAAGGGTCCACAGGGTGTGTAGGGTCTCACTACTAGATTAGACTTGTAGAGATCACCTGTTTACAGTCTTTCAAGAGCTGGAGTTACAGATGCATGCCACCATGCCCAGTCTCAATTGCTATCACAGCCTGCCCCAGGGGCAGAGCTGGCAGGGCAGGCCCAGAAATGGAACCCCCAGCCCCTACACCTACTTGCAGGCACTTTAACCCACTGAGCTATTTTGCCGGCCCTGTTCTCTGATTTCTAGGTTCAGTAAATTTCACTTCAACTGAGCACTCAACTCATGTAGGAAATTTGTGAAAAACATAGATTTCTGCCTCCTATTCCAGATTTGTGCATTGGAATCTCCAGTATCAGAGTCCCTCAATCTGTAGGTTTTAATAAATTCCCCATATTATTTTGATACAGTGAGTCCAGTACAATTTTCTGGACCATCCTCTGGATGGAGCACTGAAGCACACAGGCACAGTCTTGGGGGAATGTGGTGGTCAGCTTTCCGTCACTATAACAAAATATTTGAGGTGGTTGAATCTAGAGGAAATGTTTATTTGGGGCTCACAGTTTTGGAGATTCCAGTCCACGAGCAATAAGCCCACTGCCCATGGCCTGTGTAAGATGGCACATCATGGCAGAAGCACAGGGTAGAACAAGACCACTCAAGTACAGCCAGGAAGACAAAGACAGACAGGGTCCCACAGTGCCCATTAAGGGCACATCCTCCATGACCTCAAGACCTCCCACAAGGTCCTACCTCTCAAAGATTCTACACCCACCACTGTGCCACTCTGGCCAGCAGGCCTTCAACACAGGGCTTGAAGCTGGCATAGTCAACATCCAGGCTACAGCAGAGACCCTTGGCTGGACTGGATGTCCTGGCCATAGGCACACTGCATCACAAAAAGTTAGGAGCCAAAGACTGTTCATCTCATGACCGTAGAGTCAGAGCTATACCAGTTCTGCTCAGAGATCTAGCACAGGATGATCCACCAAGGAAAAATGGCTCCTCAGTGGAGACATAAAGGTGTGGAGCAGGGAGCCCCACTACCACACGTCCCATGTGCTGAGCCAGTGCCCTGCACAGGTGATGGGTGGTCCACAGGGGAGGAAGGATGAGGTCCCTGCTCTGCAGAGCCAGCAGCTGGCAGCTGCGGACACCACAGGGGTGAATCAGAGCCAGAAGATGGAAGCCACCAGGCAGTCACATGTAAACATGTCACCCTGGAAAGTGCTCAAGGATGCTAGTGCTTCTCCAGTGTGTCACAAAGCTCAGTTTCCCAGCTGGAGTCTCATTCCTGACCTTAGAACCCCCTTCACAGTACCCCAATGACCCATATACTTCCAGAAAATGCACATGGCCACAGCTCAGGTGGTCTGAGTTGCTGTGGGACTTCAACATGAGAAATTCCTATCTTTCTTTGAGTCCCAATCTGTGTGTGTATGTATGTGTGTGTGCATATGTGTGTACACATGTGCACGCATTATCAAAGTGTAACAAGTGTGCAGCCCCATTCAGTAGTCCTGCTTCCAGCACTGGTGCAGAATAAGCACATTGTGCAACACCCAGGTGTGGGAGACCTTTGGAAGAAGTGGAATCCCACCCCCTGCTGTTCAAGTAGCTAGGTACCCACAGGACAGGCACAGAAGGGTGACCCTGCTCCCCAGGATATGGGACTCAAGGCTTCTGCCTTCACTGACCGCCTTCTTCACCTCTTTCTTTTTTCTCTCCTTAGATTATACTAATCTAAGGAGAGAAAAAAGTTCCTTCACTTCACAGAGAAGGAACAAGGTTGTTTCCTGAGCTCCTTGGGGTGTTTGAGGCTGCCCCTTTGGCCGTGCCACAGAGCAGGGCAAAGTATGCACAGTGAGACACACACTCAGCTGAAGAGGCTGAGCACCTGATAGGCAGGACCATCTCCTTGGCCAACAGTGTACAAGTAGCTGCGCACCCCTGCTAGAACCTCGAAACAAGCTCTCAAAAATCCCAAGAGATGAGAAACCTAAGATGTGTGCCATACAGTGATGTTATAAGGAACTGAATTAATGTAGAGCCAGGTGTGCTGGTGAACGCTTGGATTCTAGCTACTCAGCTGAGGCAGGAAGAGTCCAACTTCAAAGCCAACCTAATGAGAACCTGGCTCAAAGTAAAAAGGGCTGGGGATGCAGTTCTATGCTCCCTAGGATCAACCACCAGTACCTCAAAAAAAAAGAAAAGAAGGAAAGGGAAAGAAGAGGCTGGGAAGGGAAGGGAGAGAAGAGGAGGGAAGGAGGGAAAGATAAAGACCACACAGAAAGTGCTTGGTATACAATAAGTGTCCCATAATGATGCTAACATTATCATTATTTTTTTTTTCCAAGCCAAACCATATCCAGCTTTATTAAAGATACTTTTCCTAAACAATCATGGTATTTCAGGCAGGACATGGGCACACAATCTTTAACAGTATAGAACAACTTTCAAACTCCCTTCTTAGATGGACTACCAAAAATCAGAAAGCCACTATAAAATCCAATGCAGTCATCATTTGAGGTTCTGAAGTAGGGAAAGTTTAGAGTGAGGGTTGACATTTCACATTTAGTGTGTTGTTTAACAACTCTTTACAAGCCGACCCTGACTTTCAGGAAATAAAAATGGCAGAATTATCAATCTGATGATCCACAATCCAGAAAAAGAAATCAATTGCTCTTGTGGGACATCATCTCAATGTTACTGGCAAGTCCAGATTGCCTGACACACTGGTAACATCACTTTTGGGAATCAGATCCCAATAGGTCTCTGAGCTTAAGGGAGTTAAGCCTATGCTGATGGCAGAGGAAAGGAGGACATAAAATGAACTGGGAACTGTCCCGTACCACAAGGCATTTATGCCCAAGTGGCCACATGTGTCAATATCAGGGAATCCCTCCTCCTGGAAGCCAGGAGGAAGTCTCTCAAAACCAGCAGGGAAAGTGCCTTCCCCACGTCAATCCAGCTTTGGAGACATTGTACTACTGACATATGCTCCTTCCCCCCAAAACAACAATGAAGTGTTCTGTGTGCTAACCACATAGCTTAAAAAAAAAAAGTAAAACAAAATTCTGCATTTTTATAAAACTTGATTAAAAAAATAGTATTTCAAGCTGTACAGTCACCAGAAGTACACAGTTATCAAAAATGCACACATTTCACTTGGCGTCTCCAGCACCTTCAGCTTTTTGTCCCTGGTCTATTTTGGCATCTCCATTTTCTGCAGGGTTATTCCCATCCTTGCTGGCATCAGATTTTCCCTTTTTCCCTTTGGGTACCTTCTCTCCCTTCTTTGCAAGGGCTTTTTTAGGCTTGGGCTCTGGCTTTGGAGGAGCTGGTTTAGCAGACAACCTTGCAGATCTTCTCTGTGGTTCATCCTTCACCTTGGCTTTATCACCTTTAACGTCCCCTTCAGCCTTTCTCTTGGGCATGGTGGCGATGACGGTAGGTCACAGGCGCTAGACACGTGATGCAGCGGCGCGCAGCTTTGGACGGCCTGGGGGTTGTCCTCGCTTCTTCTTCACACTGCTCCTATCATTATTATTAATATGGTTTCCTTCCTTGGGGCTTGTGTGTTAGTCATCTTTCCATCCTTGCGGCAAAACACCTAAAATAATCAACTCAAAAGGAGTTGGCTCACAGCTTCGGAGGTTTTTGTCCATGGGGGCTGGCCCTGTAGCCTTGGACCTGTTGCAGCATAGTGCCTCATGATGGGCACGTATGGTAGAGGAAATTGATTCACACCACAGCCAAGAAGCAAAAAAAAAAAAAGATACAGGAAGGGGTGTGTCCCAACACCCCATCCCAGGGCACAGCCCCAGCGGCCCACCTCTTGAGGGGCCTACTACCTCTTTACAGCACCACAGCCGAGTAAGGAGGTCAATTTGGCTCACGACTCAGGCGGCTGGGAAGTCCGAACTACACCATGCTGCTGTCCTTACTAGAGCCTCAGCTGCAGTCCAACGTGGCAGAGAGGCAGAGAGGGGCAAGGCTGTGTGCCAGAGGGGCTTGTGAGAAATGCATCCCCCTTTTATTTTTATCTGAACCAGGGATTGAACTCAGGTGCTTGAGCTTGCCAGGGAAGTGCTTATTCCACTGAGCCATCTCCCTGGCCCCACATCCCCATTCTTGCTAGTGCTCACTGGTTAACACTCACAAAGGGGGAGCCCCCAGGACTTAATTGTCTTCCACTAGACCCCACCTTTTATTGGATCTATATCATAAAGGTCATGCTGGGAGCCAAGTTTCCAGCCCATGAACATTTCAGGGACAAACCCTGCACAGTATCATGCATCGGCAAGATAATTCTCAAACAAGAGCATAATTAAGGCCACTCGGGAAATGGATTTACTGTGTTACTTTTCCCCAACAAGCACATCAAACCAGGGAATACATAGGATGTTCAGATAAGCATGTACTGAGGCAAGGGATTTCAGGCTGGTGCCAGCAGAGAGGGGGAAACACCTAGGTGTGCGACTGACCTGCATTGCCACAGACAAGCTGATGACTTTGGGCAAAGGGCTTCATCCTCTGAGCTCAGTCTCTTGAGCTATGGAATTAGGACTAGAGATGTCTGTCCCTTGGGGTGCTTACCAAGGTCGGATGCATCCATGTATCGCCTACTCACAAGCTGGCGACAGAAGAAACCAGCCTGCTATTGTAGGCAGATTTACAAAGCCTGATCTAAGAGCTCTACACAAAGGGCCTAATTAATCAGAAGCACACAATAAAAGGAAGCTACCATATTTCAAACCCATAAAAAGCATGTCATTCATGGAGGTATTTGGTGCTCAGAAAATCATTGAAAGTGCCAGAGAATGAGCTCTCACCTAGGCTTTTAAAAGCAACTACCAGAACACCACTGAATTGGCCTGCTAGGACAATGGCCAGCTCTGCCACAGCCAGGCATCTGGGACTCAAGAAGCTGTGAGTTGTGTCACACAACTTGGCAATGAGCCACATGATGAAGAAGTCACTGCCGCTGTGACTAGGGGCAAATGTCCTAGACTCAGCAGCATACAGCTCCCTGGAATCAGGTGGCTGTGACCACAGAAAGCCTGCTGGGCTGTGAGTCGTGATGTTGGGGAAACAACTCCAGGGGCCTCTGCAACAACCTCTGCCTAGCCATGTCGAGGACCAGCACACCTGGCTTCCCATCAGAAACCCCTCCTGCAACAGAACTGGGAAAGGCAAGTCTTAGCCTGCAGTTGCTGCCATAGAGGAAACTACACTGAAGGGTGTGTGAGTCCTGCCCACCATGCACACCCACAGGACTCCTATGAAGGGCCCAAGGCTACGCTGGTCACCTAGCAAGCTGGAACAAACCGCTGTGCTGGTCACCTACCAAGCCGGAGCAAAACCGAGACCTAAAAAAAAAACAACATGCTTTCCCTTGTTAGCATAGGAAAGAATCAAATCAAAGAGAAGCTAACCTGTTCCTTTTCTCCTGGGTGGCCTTTGTACCCAAACAGGAATGTGTCCCACTGCTCTCACCCCAGCAATAACACAGATGGTTTTTTGAAGTTGTTGGCTTGCAAAGCAGCCAAGAAAGTGAAATTCCTAGATAAAGCAAACAAAAGAATGTTGTCTTCAACTAAGGCAGCTGCCTTTTACAACCTTCAGAGCAGACTCATTGCAGAAAAAAAAAAATTTCCCACAAGTACTTGCTTTTTTTTCAGTGATAAATTAAGCCCTTGAAATTTCAGAAAGTTTCTGAAAGTTCAGCAAGTTTAAGGCTCATAAAGTCTGTTATTTCAGGACGGCAGGGACCAATGCGATTCATCTAACCAACACCTGCCCTGATCCCCTCCAAGTGAAGGGGCCGTGGCAGGAGCCTGGGCTCATCTTAGGTCGCATCCTCTGGGGCACACCCCAGCCAGGAGGGGACACCCCGGTCCAGTGCTTAAGTCTCCTTCCTGAAATGATGCCAAGAAAACCAGTCTTCCTGGTCTTCATGCCCTCAGCTCTAGGGAGCTAGGCCTGTGCTCACTCCTAACCTGCCTGGACATTCAGGCCAATCAAGTTGAAAGTGCAGATTGTGTGCAAATCTCTCAACATTTTAGAGAAGTCAACTAATTTTATTGCCATCTATACCACAGTGGCTTAAATCCTTGTTATTCCCTCTATATTTCTTTTTAAGCTTTTATAAAGTTCTACTATGTCTGGAAAAAAATACACACTGTCTCTTTCTTACCTGAGAGACAGCATAACGCCAGAGAGCAGCACCCACGTGCCAGAGTCCCCAAGTCCCCAAGTCCCCCGGGAATGACTCAATGGACACTAGCCTCAGCAGACAGAGCTGTCTTCCTGCCAGAATCAGATTCACATCCTCTCCAACCGGTGTCCAGATTCCAACCTGCTGCTCAATCGTGCTGAGCTGCCACAGCCTCCTCCTCTTAGTGGGCATTGATGCTAGGAGAAAGCAAACTGGAAAGCTGCCTGGATAACCTGAGCTGAGCCTTCCCCAAGCGATGCTGAAGCTGAATGATGCACTCAGTATGCTCTGCAATGCTGATTCTGTATGAAAACACAGCTGCACTGCTTAGCAACGGGGTTTAGCCCCCCCCACCTCCAGAGATGCTACTCAAGAAATGCTACTTGCATTCAAATGAATGACTCGGAGTGCTGTTCTGTCCCGTAGGAACGTGAGCATGGCCAGCCTCCACTGCAGGAGTGCTAACTTTAATCCCAGTTCCCTCATAAAACACCATAATCAAAAACTGGCTGGAGAAAAATGAACCTCTTTCTACAAATCTTGAAGCTAATTGATCCAAGCAGGTATCACTAAGATGAAAACACATCTTACCAGATTGAAAAGGTAGGGAGGAACTCAAGGGGAAATGGGCAGAACTAGGCTCCTCAGAGCCTTTCCACGGTGGGTGGCTGTCTGAGCTACCCAGTTCCCTTTTCCCAGGTTCCTATCTCTAAGCCCTTCCCATCAATGAGAAAATAAATGGTTGCCTTTTTGATTAGATGAACAAGTTCTCTGAAGGGTGACATACATACTATTATTCTTACTTAACAAATATTTATCTAAGACTTTTTACGTGCTTTAGGTCCTAGAAATACATTTAATAAATCCGGCCAAATCCCTACCCTAGCAGGGCTTACATTCTGTGGATTCCCGAGCAGTCGTGAATTGGTTCTTCCTTAAGCCACAGGACCTGATGCACCCCTCCTAGGAACCTCCTAGGAACAATGCACAAAGGTTACATCACCAAGAGGGAAAAAAAGTACAAAGAAGTGCAAGGTGATGCTTGCCAATTTCCCGAGTGCACACAAGCAACTCCAAGGATGAACTACTGATCAGCCAGGTCTTGCAGGGCAGGAAGGAATGAGGAAGGGGTGGAGGCACAGAGTCACATGGCTCTGGGTAGAAATTCTACAACTGGCCACACAGGGCCAGTTCCATTAGAACTGCTCTGGACTTCCAGGCCCCTTCCCTATTCCTGAGCCCTTTTCCAAGCCCAGCCTACCTAGGTTATAACTGTCCTTGCCTCTGGACTGCACAAGCCAAGCATCCCTTGGAGACAAGAGACAAGGACACACCCTGCAGCAGCTAGAGCAGAGGTGTCCATGGCACACATCTCTGGGCCAGAATCCTTTCCAAGCCTGAACAGCTGCGTGGCCGCCAGCAAGTTTCTGGATCTTCCTAAGACTCTCCGGCTGTTTTCATTTTCTCGCTGCTGAGACAAATACCTGACACTGCAAGTGCTCCCTAAGCGACAGCTGTGGTCTTTGACATTGCTACTATTATTACCACCACTGCCACCCCTCCTGCTAGGTGGACATGTCCTTCAGAGACGCTCCTGGCATGGTCTTGAATGTCCCACAGCAGGAAATGTGTTCAGGGAACTGACAAAGCCGCTTAGTATGTTTAGTGTGGTTAAGACCTACGCAGCCCTGGCAGAAATGCCAAGTTAGGTGCTTCCTCGCTCCGCCAATCCTCCGAGGGTGTCCACCATCTTCCTCACTTCCACCCCTGGTTTCCATCAGCTCCCCTGGGCACCCACATGGTCCCCAGTTCTGCAGATCTCACCCCTTCCTTCACCCAGATCAGCACAAGGCTGTGATTCGCTCCCTCAGGGACATAACTCACCAGGGCTTCTAGACGTTGCTTCCCGTCACTTTTTAATGTGATTTCACCAGCACAAGCCAGTTTTGGGGGGTTTTTTGTATTTCTTTTTGTGGCTAGCTCAGCCCACACAGGGGGGAGGTGCTAGCATAACACGTGGTGCTGGAGAGGGAGCCATGGTCAGCTCAGTCCCTGTGCATACCCAGGCTTGCCTAAGCAGGCACTTTAGACCACAGAGCTTTCTCGCCAGCCCAAGCCATGTTGACCCAGAAAAGCACAGCACACCACTTCATTTGTACTTACATGTTAACTAGAAGTTTCTGACCTCCTAGAATTTTTTAAAGAATCCTAAAAACGTTGACTCTTCTTTATCTAACACATTTTTGAAGTCTGATAAAAACAAAAAACTCAACTTTCCATTTTGGAGCAGTTTTAGGCTCACAACAAAAGCAAGCAGGTGGAATTCCCCTCCTCCTCCAGTATAGCCATCTATCAACATCCCACCTGGTAATTTTTAAAATTATTTTCTCTAATAAAATCAACTCTGTAAACACGCAGAATCCTTCTCATGAAGACAGGGAGTGACTTGCTTTGTGTGTATCATCACTTGAGGAAAGAAATTATTTGAGCTGTATCTATTATTGATGTAATAATTCAGCAAAGCTGCACTTTTGTCTCTTTGACTCCAACTTTTCCTTTTTTCTTCAAAGAAATAAACTTCCTGCACGTGTAGACTTGCTGGGGGATGCGCCATTGTCCCTCACCGCCTGCTTCCAAATGGGCTGCGGCTCACAGGCTTACCCTGCCCGCCTGGCCCTGCAGGACACAGGTCCACCCCACGTTCTGTGCCTTCAGTCAGGCTCCACAAGCCCTTCTCTCTCAGCTCTTAGGGCTATGATCAGAACTACCAGGTCTGGCACTGTATCACCAACACACAGCTACCCGACACCCACGACTGTCAGGGAGGTGGCTGCCAATGCCATTCCTGTGGTGCAGCCCGACCTATCCACACTGAGCTTTCTCGCCAGCCCAAGCCATGTTGACCCAGAAAAGCACAGCACACCACTTCATTTGTACTTACATGTTAACTAGAAGTCACATTATCAGCTTCCCAGCACTTCTCAAGAGTAGGTTTTCACTTTCCCAGGGACTGCCCAAGCATGTTCCTTCCAAATCTCCAATGCCAAATTGGGTGGAAGATATACATTCCAGTTACTTTCAACTGCCTTACATAGTCAGTGAAGAACCCAAAGCCCTTTGCAATCAGAACCTAGGAAAGCCCAAACTGACCCAGGTGGGCTATGGCGGACGTGACAACCCAAAATGACCCAGCCTAGGTCACTTATTTCAAGTTGAAAGTGCTCTCATATGGGTCCTCACTTCAGTGACAATGAAAATTAAAACAAGTTCAGTACAAGTTAACAGGAAAAACACCTTCAATTAAAACAAAGTAAAGAAGTGCATAGCTCTGATAAACATGAAGCTGGTCCTCTGACAAAACAAAGGAGGGCAAAGAGCTTCAGTAGAGAAGGTGAGGAGATATGAGTCTGAAGTGGATCAGACTGACCCAATCTCAAAAAGAACGAACACCAGTTTTATGGGGTGCTGTGGGGCTAACCAGTGTCTAGAGCTGCTTTCATAGCTCTGGAGGACTCCTCACCACTTGGCTGGCGGCAGTTGCAGTCTGGGAAGACATCCAAGAATCACAGGTGACTCTAGATTCAAGGTGTGGCTGAATGCCCTTGTGTCTTTCCTTTTTTAAAAAACTTTATTTTGGCAGAACCGGGGATTGAACTCAGACCCTTGCACTTGCCAGGGAAGCGCTTATTCCACTGAGCTGTCTCTCTGGCTTCCTCAGTGCCCTTGTGTATCTCTTTTCTTAGTGTCCTGTCTTGAAGGGCCTATGTAAATTTAGGGCCTTGTTTTGTGAACTTTTCCTAAATGATTGAAAAATCCATCTCCAAAGTTCTAAAGTAGGGGCTGGGGAGATGGCTCAGTGGAATAAGCGCTTCCCTGGCAAGCACAAGGGCCTGAGTTCAATCCCCGGTTCGGCCAAAAAAAACCAAAGTTCTAAAGTAATAAAAGACACACTGAAGGTCAATCTTGATTTTATCTTTAATTACCCATTGGGCATCTAGATCTATAGGACCAAGTGATGAATGTGGCACCAACAGACAATGGTCAGCTCTGAGCCTAGACAAGGGATGAGGCCCTAATCCAGGCGACAACACACAGGAACCAGGAACTCCGGGTCAGGGTGAAAGCAGAGGCCGAATACGTTATGACTGCACCCATATGATGATAAACCTGGATGGAGAATCGAACTCGGAGACACAAAGAATAAGTGGTCACCGAGGACTGCAGAAAAGGAGAACAGTGATTACTGTTTGCACCATGAATAGGCCGAGAGAGATGATGGCGACACTGCGCTGAGTAAATGCACCTCTGGTCACAATGGGGCAAGTGGGGGGCTCCATAGCCTAGCACGGGCGGGGCCCTGGGACAGCCCTACCACGCCAAGATAGACAAAAACAGCTAACACGGTTAATGCTGCATGTATTTTACAAATTTTTTCAATTTTTTTCATTCAATTTTTTGAGATAATATCTCACTGTGCTGCCAAGACTGGTCTCAAATTCCGGAGCTCAAGCCATCCTTCCTATCTCTGCCTAAATGCTGCAGTGACAGTTAGTGCCACCACAACTGCCTGCGTCACAATTTCTTTCCCCCAGTACTGTGAGTTGAATGCAGGGCCTTCACCTGGAGCTACACGTGTTCCCAGCCTTTTATGCTGAGATAGGGTCTCACAGCCTTTTAATAAATGTTAACTTATTATTACTGCTTTTAAGAGAGCTCAGGAGATGAAATCATCAATTTATTACATAAAAAATGATAGTAAATTTAGACCTAGCTAAATTTAGCATAAATAGACCTAGCTATTTATTCTAGGCCTAAGTAGATAGGTAAAATGGACACAGCTTTAGCAATGACAAAAAGTAGCATTTTATAAACCAAAACTAGAAGTTAAGTGACAGGGCCTAAAGAAGATTCTGTCAAAATTTAAAATAACAAATACACAACTATTATGAGCCAAGCACAGGACTTACATCACTAAAAATAAAAACCTGCTCTCTGGGAGCTTACAGTGCATAGGAGTTAAGACCACAGATAACTTTGGAAAATTTGTTGGTTCTAGCAACA
Source organism: Ctenomys sociabilis (assembly GCA_004027165.1). NCBI lineage: Eukaryota > Metazoa > Chordata > Mammalia > Rodentia > Ctenomyidae > Ctenomys > Ctenomys sociabilis. The sequence goes on from PVKA01001667.1 coordinate 13,159, forward strand.
AAAATGCCTTTTCATCTAGCACTACATTTTACTGATAGGCATCAGCACGTAACACTGCTTTTAACAATTTGGGTTTTACAGAATTCTAGTTTATAGACATCTTCCTTTCTCTGTACTATTCTGCCTGATTCCTCCACCCATTCCTCCTTCCTAAAAAAATTATTCAAATTAAAAAAAAAAAAAAAAAAAAAACACCTGAGGGCTGGCGAGATAACTCAGCAGTCTGAGCAAGTGCAGAGGCTGGGCTTGATTCCTGGCACCATAGGCCACACTGGCCCGAGTCCAGGCGTGGTAGTATATGCCTGTAATCCCAGCGCTAGGGAGGCTGAAAACAGGAGGATCACGAGTCCAACCTGCATAGTGAGAGCCTGTACCAAATACATTAAAAAAAAAAAACTGAAGCGTCAATCTTGCTCTGCAATTCTTCCATGTGGTAAAAACTATAATTAAAAAAGAGAATTAAAAACTGAGTCACACAATGTGAAACTGCTTACTCAAGTAGTTCTGACCTTCAAAAGTAGCCTTTTTTTTAGTGGAATCAGGGATTGAACTCAGGCCTTTGCGCTTGCCAGGGAAGCGCTTATTCCACTGAGCCATCTCCCCAGCCCCAAAAGTAGCAATTCTATATGATCTAATGTAATTCTTTTTTTCTTTTTGCAGGACCAGGGATTAAACCCAGGACCCTGCACTTACCAGACAAGCACTTATTCCACTGAGCTATCTCCCCGGCCCCCTGATCTAATATTCTTAAGCCCTTACTTTAAAGACCTTTACATAGAAATCTAAGAGCTGTCTTCCAAACTCAAAACCTAACAGTTAATCGGATCCAAATTAAGTATTTATTCATTTGAATAGCAAGGTTTCGTTTTATTTGGAAGTGGACAGTTTTTGGTATGTAGTATTTTGTTGTTGTTGTTTTGGTTTTTGGCACTGAGAATCCACCTGATAACCTTTCAACTGCCAGCAGGCAGTGTACCACTGAGCTATATTCCTGGCCCAGAAGTGAATCTTTTAATCTAGTTTTAAAATACTTAATGTGAGACATTTCACACCTTATTCCAAATTTCACCTTAATGCTCCAATATACAACAGAACTCACTGTTGAGCAACAAGAACAAATGAACTGCCAATGCCCAAGCGGGCCAATCTCAAAAACTGAGCAGAAAAAAGAATACACTGGAGGATCCCACTTACATGAATTCTAGAAAACATATATCACATCAACAGGATATTTGGCTGTCTTGTGCTGGGGTAGAGGAACTGACTGCAAAAAGGGGTTCAAGAGAGGTTTGGGGAACAATGGAATAGTCTACATCTTGACTGTAATGGTTACACGGGCTATCAATTTGTCTAAATTTAAGGAAACATGTATGCACAATGGATCCATTTAACATATGTACATAGCACATGAACAAAGTTGACTATGAGACACAAAATGACTTTTTAATTAACAAGTGAAACAAAAATATTATTTTTAAAAAATTAGCATATTATGAATAAAGCTAAAGTTTACTTTGACTACCCTTGCTGGGTTACTTTTCTTTTGTTGCTGGAACAAATACTCAGCATCCAAAAGGAAGGAAGGAAGGAAGGAAGGAAGGAAGGAAGGAAGGACGGACGGAAGGAAGGAAGGAAGGAAGGAAGGAAGGAAGGAAGGAAGGAAGGAAGGAAGGAAGGAAGGAAGGAAGCGATTATTTAGCTCACAGTCAGTGGAGGTTTCAGTCCACACTCAGCTGGCTCCAAGGCAGAGTGGCACATGGCAGAGGGCAGCCTTTCATGGCAGCAGCAAAGAGCAAGAACCAAAAGGAGTCACACCAACAGTGACAGCAGACTGCAAGCCTGTCACCCTTATGCTGTACTCAGGCCATCCGCCCCAGGCTGGGTGTAGTTCCCACACCCAGAATCCTAGCACTGGATCATGAATTAATCACAAAGTCTAGAAGTCTCATGGTATTGTTTTGTACACAGATCTAACCTTTGTACATAACTTAACTGCTATCATTTAGTATTTTCTCTGGGATCTGCCCATGTTAACACAAACTAAGGCCATTTCTTCCCGCTCCAAAAGTGAGCTCTGCTGTGGCCACCACGGCGGTCAGCCAGGCCACCACGCTCCAGCAGCTTCACTTTGCCCCTTCACAGCTCCCCAGCAGAGCAGTGAGGAGGAATCACTAGGGTGGGGCAGGGACTGCACCTGGCACGCCAGTTGACGTCAGCCTTCCCTGGCAGGTTTAATTTGTACCATGAGAATAGATCCATGTATAATTTATATATTTTAAGTATTACCTTCTTAAAAAGAATACTATGATAAATTAACATGGTGAGATAAAAATCAGTAATAAGAAATATCTATTAAAATATAAGGAAAACAGTTGCACAGTACAAACTTAGGATTTGAAGCAAATTTATTGAAAAGTAATGATCTAAATACATCACGCCAACACTGTTCTGTGCAAAGCAGTTACAATGAAAAGACTCGAATACTGGTAATGACACAAGCACAATTTATCAAACACACAAACATTCCTTTATATTTTTTGCTTTCTTCTTTTATGACTATGATGTCTTTCCCCATCCCTGTAATGAAAGGGACATAAAATAAGATTTTAGACCACGCAGCAAGGCATGAGCCCAGGGCAGTACAGGGCTCAATGGCACAAAAATGACTAATGACTTACCTCTCCTTCCTCCTCCGCGACTCTGAGTTTTTATCCTTGTCTCTGCTTCGCTTTCGCCTGTGTGGGCTCCTACTCCGATTCCTCCTGTGGCGTGAACTCTCAGCATCCAGGTAGCTCCCGCCAGACTGCCGGGATTCTACTGAAGCCGAGCGCCGCTCCTCATTCCTGAGACAGACAGGAAGTGAGCCGGTCTGTGCACTCCTGGTCTGCACTATAGACACAGCAGCCAGGTGGGAGGAGGTGTCTCACCTGGCACTGAGTGACATGTTATACCCCATGAGAAGGAAGCCAGACAACAGCTCCTGTAATATTGTTTCGATAGTGGGTGCCACTATGCAGAGACCATTCAGACTCATAGTGATCTCCTGTCACAGCCTCCCCAGCAATGGAAATCACAGGCATGCACCACCACAAAGAGTTCCTGGGCCCACACTGCATAGAATACCAGGGACTAAACTCAGGACCTTGCGCTTGCCAGGCAGGCACTTATGCTGCCAAGCTACCTCCCAGCCCAATGTTTAATTTTTGAACTATTTCAGTAATATGATTGGTTCCCCAACTCTCTGTACCAAAGACTGATGACATCATAGAATAACTAGTAAAATTCTTTTTTTGTTTCTTTTTGAGATAGGGACTCCCTATACAGCTCAGGATGACTTTGACTTCACCTTGTAGCTCAGGCTGATCTTGAACTCTCTTGCCTCAGCCTCCCAAGTGCTGGAATTACAGATGTGAACCACTAGGCCCATCTTCTAGTAAATTCTAAGCACTGATCTCAATACAGAATAATTCTGATGAATTATGAAATGTTCTAAAGGTCTCAAAAATGCTAAAATTAAGCTAGGTGTGGTGGTACACACCTCTAATCCCAGCCCTTGGGAGGCTGAGGCTACACAGTGAGTTCAAGGCCAATCTGAACTTCATATAGTGAGCTCTGTCTCAAAATAAAAAATTTTAATAAGCTAACATTTAACACAACAGACTAACAGGTACTGCTTTGGGGCAGGGATGCAGATCAGTGGCAGGGCACTTGCTCTTCGTGCACACAACCCTGGGTTTGACCCCTGGCTCTGCTAAAAATTAAATTACAAGACAACAGTTTCCCAACACAGACAGTGACGTACTTTTCAGCATCTCCCTCTGCTCGTCCCTGCTCTTCTTGCCAGTGGTTACTGAGTTCCTCCATGTGTACATTTATCACGTCCCGAATCACCTTGGAGAAGCAAGCACCAAATTTCAGGTAAGACAGTTGTTCTAACAATTAAGAAAAACCACCGCTAACAATCAATGAAGAATTTACCGAGAGCCTGTAAGTCTTGGTGACAGACTAAGTAACAAGGCATCAGGGACAAGGGCAGTCTTAAGAGTTTTGGGGTTTTTTTGGTATTAGGGATCAAACTCAGGACCTTGTGCTAGCCAGGCAGGCGCTTATTCTGCTGAGTTATATCCCTGGCCCTCACAATGCAAATTCTGTCTGCTGCATTTTGCCCTCCCCAAGTGAAGTGGAAATATGTCTTAAACTTCTCAACAAAGCCCCAGTAGTCTCTACAACCTCACATCACAGGACACAGTAAGTCTAAGAGAAATGCTAACCACCTCTGGCCATGAAAGAGATAACAAAGCTACAATGAGATCTCTTCTCACATCAGTCAAAATGACTGGCATAAAAAACAATAAAGGTTGGAGAGGATGAGGGGAAAAGGAACCTTCAATACCAGGAAGGAAAAGTACAGCTACTGCAGCTTTCAGTACAGAGGCTTCTCAAACAACTAAAATGACAGCTCCTCTTACAGTTTGTACTGGACGTGGCCCCAAAGCCCCACACACTGACAGGCTGGGCTTTCAGGACACTGCATCACGAGTGCACAACACTCATCAGTGGATGAGGGACTAATGCAGAGCTGGGAGGTGAAGCCTGGCTGGATGGGGAGGCCTCACGGGAGGCATGGACTGGCAGCTCTACGATCTGCCCCTCCTTCCCAGCCTACCACATTGATTGCCCTGCCTCCGAGCCAGTTAACAACAGACTGAAACTTCTACAAACTGCAGGTCTTCTGCTCTGCCTAGACCACTCCTCGGTATGCAGCTGAAGCAAGGAAAGTCAGCACACAACAGGGTGCCTGCTACCCAAGTTCACAACAGCCAAGCTTCTGAGCCAGCCTAGCTGCCATCAGCAGATGAACAGGTAAGAAGCTGTGGTGTGTATATACAGCGGAGCATTAGTAAGACACAGAAGCATGAGAGTCTATCACTTGCAAGAAAATGGATGACTCTGGAGCCCATCACGTTGAACAAAATAAGCCAGACTCAGAAAGACAACACAGGGCCTGGTGAGATAGCTCAGCAGTCTAAAGTACCCGTTTAGGCAAGCCTAATAAGCAAGCACAGGGGACTGTGGTTCAATCCTCGTAACCACATAGCATGCCAGCCCCACCCTCAGGGCAGGCTGAGCTAGCAGGAAGAAAAAAGGACAACACACGTTACAATATGTGAAATCTAGAAAACTGACATGAAAATACAAGGCAGAGTGTTTGCCAAGAACAAGAAAATGAGGTGGAGTTGGAAGAGAGGTACAAATGCAGCTAACGGAGAAGCAAAATGTGAAAGGTAGGGGTAAAAATGATCAAACACGTCAGTGGATGTACACACCTGCCAGAATGAAACCCGATAAACTGTACAACCAATAAAAGAGTGGGGGAAAAGCAGAAATAAAAGAAAAAATTGGGGGGAAAAAAGGACAAAAATAAGCCTTTCAAGTAAGAAAACAACATATGCTACAGCATGGTAGTTAAGAGTAACATGTATCACCAAACACAGCTTAAGACATGCTTAACTAAAACTAAAGAGAACACCTGGTACAATGAGGCTGGACACAGAAGGTCTCTGAATTGGACAAGAAATCAGGAAGCACAACTCGGGATTCAATCAGAAAAATTATCACGACAAAGTAATTTATGTCCAAAAAACTCATCAACTCTACCCATCAAATGATACCTGAAAACAACTTCAAAAGACTGATGCAACAAGACATTTCTGAAGTCAAATAGTAAAGTATGCAAAAGGGCGTTTATTAAGATTTTTGCCCAAGTAGGGTAACAGCTAATATTTACTAGAAATATGTGTATGTGCATAATTTCAGTAAGTTCTCATAATAACCTCATGAAGTTTATATGATTATAAAATGGGGGGAAAAAATCTAAAAAGTTCAACTTGTCCAAGTCACACAAAGAAAAACAGCAGTCAAAACTCAAGCTACCAGCCAAGGAAGACCAAAATGGATGCTCTTAGTATGACACAGTGCTCCTGTCTTAAAAGCAGGTATTTTTTAAAGTTTACCACTTCCTTATGTAAGGTTTTGTACAGCGAAGCACCTCGGTCTGGTGGAGGGTAGGTGGGCCGCAGTCGAAGCAGCCCTCTGGAGGGCACTTCTGGGAGATGTTCTGAGGAAATCCACTGAACAATATAGCAAACCACCTACAGGAAACTGCTGCTCCTACCAAAGCTCTGCACAGCTACGTAAAACCTACCTCAGTGTAAGATTTCTTGGTTATGTGAACATTCTTAGCTCTGTAGGACTGGCGTCTTCTTTTATAATCTCGAACTTCTGCCAGGATTTCAAGGTAGGACTTTGGACTTTTCCGACTATTATCTAATGAAAAAGTAAAATAAAATGATTATTATATTTTTAAGAGTTTTTAAGTTCTTTAGAATTCACAGGTAATCCAGCACGGTGGTGCATGCCTGTAATCTTAATCTTGGAGGCTAATGCAGGAGGATCGCTGTTAGTTCAAGGTCAGCCTGAACTCAATAGTGAGATGCTGCCTCAAAATACCAAATCAAGAAAAAACAAACAAGCAAAAAAAAGAATTAAAAGGTAGAAACACCACAACCACCCTGTATTACAACATGTTTCAAGGTTGTATACCAAGACACCTTAGAAACTCCTCCTTCCTTCTGCCTATCTGGGCTATTTTACATCATTTTTTTCCCTCTACCCATTAATTGAACATAAGAATATCCAGGTCCATAGATAAAAATAACAGCACAATTGTAACAGTTTTACAAAAGAAAGATGCTTAATGTAAAAGGCTAGGTAAAACTTCATATACTTTTTTCATATACTATCTTAATATATATGTCTGTATCAGATGATATGTACAATCGCACCCCAATTCAAAATGGCATAATAAAATCATCTTAACACTCACAAAATGGAATGACAATTAGAAACCTAAAGTACAGAATTTCCTTCAAACCTTGATTGACTTTGGCAGCCAAGTCTACAAAGAGATCACTGTCATTTTCAATGATCTGCGAATCAGAGCGCTTTTTCTTTGTCTCCTCAACAACGAAATCATAAAGGGCAAGACGATCTGCTTGGGTCAGATCACAAACAGCCCGTTTGTGATTCAGAGGAACCTCAACAGGCAATGAAGAATACATTCCTAGAGTAAAAGAAAAGAAAAACATCACAAGAATAAACAGTACACAAGGCACCATGGGCTTAAAACCTACAGTTGAGCTTTATACATATGCTGCCCTATAACACAGTATTAATAATGTTTTACATACATAGCAACCCTGAAATACATGAAATACCAGTATGTGTAACGCAATAAATGGTAAAGGATTACTATCCTGAATGCCGTATTCACACAAAGGATGTATCTTGAGTCTTTATTATTCTTTCCAACAATGGTAAGACAAGGGAGGCAAAATAATCACAAAAATCAACTTGCACATAAGACTTTTTCTTGGTGGAAGGGGGTTGAGACAGGGTCTTGATAATATAGTCCAAAAAATAAAAAATAAAAAGATAATATAGTCCAGGCTGGCTTTGAACATGCACACCTCCTGCCTCAGTTTCCTGAGTGATAGGATTATAGACATGCACTACCACCTCTGTCAAGAAAAGCTTCTCTTTCCTTCCTTTGGAGTGCATACATGTGTGTGTATGTGTGAGTATGCCTGTGCACACGCCTGTGTGCATGTAGTCTTGCTAAACTGCCACATCTGATTCCAGAGTGCAAAAGATCTTCTTGCACACCCAGCTAAGAAAAACTTCAGGTAGCAATTTTTTAAAGACTACCCATTTCTGTATATATGCTTTTGCCATAAAAACTGGAAGAAGTTTCTTCTAGGTAGTACACACTGTAGTTCCTTTGAAACAAATTATGAAAAAAACAAATTATGAAAAAAAACAAATTATGAAAAAAAAAAAAAGAAAGAAAACAAATTATGGGAATATGGAAAATAGGTTTAAAAAAATGTCTTGTTTGAGCTATTAAGTTAGACATTCAATATTTGAAACACATTATATTTGTGCAATGACCTAAGAGTTAGAGGGTCAAAGAAACAAACCAGGGGTGGTGGTACACATCTATAATCCCAGCACTTGGGAGGCTAAGGCAACAGGATTGCTGTGAGTTTGAGGGCACCTTGGGCTACTCAGTGAGTTCAAGTCCAGCCTAAATTGCATAGTGAGACCCTGTCTCAAAAAGACAAAAAAAAAATCAATAGAAATCCCAAACTTTCTCAAACCAGAGAAAGCTACATTAAACTCATTTTAAATTTCTGAGACAGTAAGGTGGCTAAGCCAAATTAATTAAAAGCAGGTTACAGCAGTACCCCTGATACTTACAGAACTTTCTAAAGCCTGTTCATTAATGAAAAAAAGTAAATACAATACCTTGATATGATGTATTAAAACACTGAAGAAAAGTTTTGTTTTGAGATTCAAACGTACTCAAAGAAAGAAAATGACTGTGACTGTAAATAAAACAATTTAAAACAATTCTTTCTGTACTTGATTATTCACTAAAGCAAATAAAGAACATGAACTCCTAATGGAATCCTTCCAATGTTTGCCAGGTTATCCTGAAGTGGTAACTCAGTTCAAAGAACAATGCAAAAGCAGCAGCTCTTCCCAGATGCTTAAGACTCACTACGTTAACTTAGATAAGAGGCGAAAAACTTCAAATAAATGCATAATATGAACTAAGCATTTGTAACAAAAGACAAAGGGGGAGAAAGGAAGAGACAAAGATAGATAGAGCTAGAGACAGAGATACAGAGATAGAGATACAGATAGATAGAGACCGAGACAGAGAGTGGGAGAGCCTGAGAGTGCACGCGTGCCAGTGAGCACTTCATATTTCTCCGTAACCTAGGAGCGGTGCTACACTGAATCTAAGGCTGTGGTTTAATGGCTATGGATAATGACATACGGTCACTGTTACTAGTCAAAGGGTATAAATTAACTGGGAAGAGAGTTCCCTTTCAAGTTAATCGATTTTATCCTAATGCTGGTAAGCACTAGGAAAGGTCTTTTCATGAAACCAAGTGTCAAAACATTTAATTTTATAATACAAAATTAGCTTTCATGTGCCTAATTCCTTTTAATACAGGCTATAAAAACCTGCAAGAAAATACAAAGATTAGAAAACAATGCTATATTACAAACAAGCTCATTAACTTTTGCCTGTTAATATTTAAACAATGAAATGGAATTTCCTCAAAATTATTTGGAGTTTTATTTATCTTAAATTGATGTTACTATAAATACTATTTAATCTTCTTGAAATTTAACCAAAATTTCAAATCAAGACTATAATGTGACAGGCAGTAAGATAAAAGCTGAAAGTTTGAGCAATACGTTTAAAAGGATATCATTTGCAAAAAGGATACTGCATATCTTTAAATGAGTACATTCAGGTTCCTAATTCCTCTTTATACTCACCCCAATTACTGAAAAAGAAAAAGTACAGGAAATGTTAAGCAAAAAACCGCACTGAAATCTTTCAGAACATAAATAATTCTGACAAAAGAAAAAAAATACACTTAGATAAACTACATTTACATAAAGTGTGAATTTTCAGAGTCCAAGTTCTGTATGATGCATTGCCACATTTGTTACAATTGTAAGTCCCCCTTCTTTTGCAGCTTTTTAAAAAAACTGCGATGAATCAAATAATATGAAACTCACCCTTCTGGTCATTTTCAAGTATACACTCCAGAGGCACTATGTACATTCATGTTGCAACCTACAGCTCCACAGGAAGAGGGCCTCACCAGCCAAAAGGAAACCCTAGTGGGCATTTGTATTAACTCTTAACACTTCTTTTTCAGTCACTTTTGCCATCAAAGGGCATCTTAAACACAACCTACTATAGCTAATATTGGTAAAAGTTACTGTCTCAAAGCTACAAATTCAGAATTTGACAAATTTATACAGCAATAATCCCTGATACTACGCATCAAGAGATTAACAACAATAATCCCTATTACACATCAAGAGACTAAGGTCCAAAGAAGTAAAACAAGTCACTCACAAGTGGTGAAAACAGATCTGAGCTATGCAACTGAGACTCCCCCTTACTTTTAGTCCACTGAATTTTATTTATTTATTATTTTTATTTTATTTTATTTTTTTTGGCAGAACCAGGAATTAAAATTAAACTCAGGCCCTTGCACTTGTCAGGGAAGCACTTATTCCACTGAGCCATCTCCCCAGCCCGATGAATTTTTAAATCATAGTCATGTCTTAAATTATTTTATGAGCCAGGGAGATGGCTCAGTGGAATAAGCACTTCTCTGGCAAGTGCAAGGGCCTGAGTTCTATACCTGGTTCTGCCAAAAACTAAAAACTAAAAAATAAAATAAACTTTAAAAAAAAAAAAATATTTTATGAAAGTTATGAATAGCAACTTTAATATTTCACATTGGAGGAAAATGATGAACCAGTAAACATAAAATTGTTTATTGCTGAAATTGGTGCTTTGGCATAAAATTAACTAATATAAATATACCTGAAAGTAACTACAGAGATCAAATAGCTGTTCAAATTTGCAGAAAGGTTAAGAGGTTCAGAATTCTATGCAGTGAGATAAGGCCTGACACAACTGATGCCTCATCAAAAATCTACATTTTCCTATATACCCAACAACATATTAATTAGATGCAGAAATGCCAAGATTTTCACATTAGTCCTTCTCCCTTCAAAATAAATTTTTTTACTCAAAGTCAATTAAAAGATATTTAAAGAGATTCTTTTTTTTTTATGAGAAAATATTTATTGAGGGAAAGAAAGCTCCTATCCGAGAGGGACAGGAGGGGGGCCCAGAACGGGTTGTCCCCCTAAAGAGATTCTTGTCCTGGTGCAAAAGGTCTAAAACTATCTAATATAAAGCACACACAAAAAAAATCTTTGTTCAGAAATTGCAGAACTGTATACAGGTTACAAAAAAGTTTTTTTAAAGGGTTATAGTTATTCTGTTAATTACAATGGAATTTTAATTTAAGAGATCATAAAAGCCCAAAATCTTCACTATCTACTAAAAAAACTACTTAGGGCTGGGGAGATAGCTCAGTGAAGTAAGTGCTTGCCTGTCAAGAGCAAGGTCCTGAGTTCAATCCCTGGTATCAAAAAAACATCTATTCAAAGTAATTTTTTTCTTTTATAATGAGCTAAGTTCCATGTCTAAATTTTCCTTCTTACTCAATTAAATAAATTTATAAATTTGGAACATTTCCTAAATTATAATAATTATAAATTCCTTTAAACAACACTACAAAAAATTTGTATTACAGACAGAAAAACTCAAAGAAGTTGCCATTTATCCAAGGCTAAGCAGTGGGCTTATTTCTTCAGAACTGGCTGACTGAAGAGGACTGACAGGAGTATGTATCAATGCAGTTTGTAACATTCTTCGCTTAATCATGATAGAAAAGTAGGGGCTTGAGATATAGCTCAGTGGCATAAGGCCTACCTGGCAAGAGCAAGGTCCCAAGTTCAATTCCCACTACTGAAAAAAAATTTGTCTCATGATAGAAGAACAATGAATACATTTTAGCAAATCCCAAACTAAAACAACTCAGTCCAGACTGTAAGAGATGAGTTTTTTCCATTTTGTGAGTCTGTTTCTTCACCTAATATAAGGAGAAAACACCGTCCTAACCTACTGTGAAAGAGAAATTCAGAAAAGAGCTCTGTAAAGAACCTTTATAAAAATAAAAGTACTGCAGATTTTTGGAACAAGCACCCCAGAGCTTCATATCTTAATCAGACAGAGCTTCTTTCTTCTCTGTAAAATGTACACTGGGCTCTAAAAGCTCCTTCAACCCGCGGCTAATCTCCATCACCAAGTGTCATCAGCAAAAACTAGAGCTGGAATTAAGCAGCCAGACACAAAAGTGAAGTGGGAGCCACCCAAGAACTCCGGGAAAATGTTTCTGGCCCTTAGAGGGAAGGATGGTTACAGAGAGGCAAGGAGCAGAAGGTGGCCTCCTGAAGCCATACACAGTGCACACCAGCTACTGGCTTAGAACACTGTTTGGTAAAGATCCTTAATGTCAGCAAGGGAGTGACCAGCCCTGAGCACGCCCTGGTGAGGGCAGGACAAGAAGGCAGCATGTCCAGACCAAGCTGGACATAAGGCTCCATTCAAGACAGCTCAGAAACCCCTTGTCCAAGGAACCAGTCATGCTGTGGGTGTATTTGGGTCCAGTAACCTGAACTTTCTGTTAGCTGTCCGCTCTGTGTGATAGATTCAGTCTTCCTTCAATCTCCTAAAAGCTTACCCTTCAGTTTTTAGCCTACTGTCTGCTGAAGTACTGAGCATAAACTCGAACCCAGCTCTAAAACTGGGCACAAAGAAACCCACAGATCCCTTCAGCTAAGGCACAAGACACTGGGCTGGGGCTCCTGTTGAGGGGGCCCTCCTCAGAACTCATCAATTTTACTCACTAGGTAGTTCCAACGCTTGCACAACTAATTAACAGTGGTTGAGGAAGGCTGGTGACACATAACAAATAATGGCAAAAAAAGCAAATTGGCCTGACATTAAATGTAAAGCTTAACTTTTCCCACAGAACTCTTTTCACAGTTTTTTGTGGAGAAAAAATTCAGTAACCTGTCAGGGGGGGGGATTATTTGACTCATTAATTAGCTCAAAACATGATGGCTCTTACTTTGACTGTAACAATCACCATCCTTTCCAACTTTGGTTCTAGCTTGATTAATGATCTGGAATTGTGAATCTTTAGCTGTCAAAAAAAAAAAAAATTAAATACGTTAGGAATCATCAGTATTCACTAGCTTTCAATCCAAGCTCTGTAGACACACAAACTTTCCAAAATTTTAGGTCACAAACATCTACATCAATGACCACATAATGTGAACACAGAATTCTTTCAATGCTCCAGTGCTTCCCTAGCATGCCAAAGAACCTGGGTTTACTCCCAAGTACCAAGAAAAAAAAAAAAAAAAAAAGGCACCACACTACAATCAGGCATGCAGAAGAAGCAGCTACAGACTTTACTGATCTCCAACATTCCTTCAAGTCCAGCTGTGTCAGGCACTATTCTATGTATATGACACACAATTTAATCCTCAAAATACTATCATCATCTCCAATTTGTTAAAAAAAAAAAAACTTTAGTAAATAAACAGGTTAATTACCTTGCTGAAAGTCACATTTGTTAGGGACAAAACCAGTAACTGAATCAAGGCATTCTGCTTTTAGAGCCCAAGACTTCAACCTCTATGTGAGCAATGAATATCTGGAACACATGTCCATAATCCCTCTCATCTTCAGATTACGCTGTGGGCCCAGATCTCACTATCACCAAGGAGGAAGGCACCTGCTCTGCAGGGTTTTCACTCCCAGTTATATAAGCTTGGCCTTTCACCTTCAGATTAAATGAACTAGTAGTTTCACACTACATTAACAAATCCTACGGTTTCATAAGGCACTAAATATCCTCCCTAATCAGAAGCATGTTTATAAAATCCACTCTTTGGTTAATTTAGAAATAAAAACCTTATACCTACACTAAAATATTTTAAAATTATAATCTCACAACTTAATACTTACTCAAAGTAATTGATGGCACCTTCACATTCTCATAGAAAAAATCAGGATTATATATTTCATCCTACACAATTAAAAAAAAAGTTAATTGTAAACTATTAAAAAGTTCTTAATGTTAAGATATTACATAAACTCAAAAGTATCTTTAAATATTTCACCCATTAATTTGTGAGACTAACCAAGTAATATCTTACTCTACAAATAAGGGTCATTATTTTATATCAGCAAAACCTCATTGATACACCTTCAAAATACTGTGAATTTATTTAATGCAAGAACTACATGACATGTGTAAGAGAGTAAATATATGCTACCTCCTCTTCTTTAGTATAGCCCATTTTCCTCAAACTACAGGATGCCATGTGCTTTGATAAAGATGATTTAGGCATGTGATGATTGGAATCATAAGGACATATCACAACTTCACCCTATAAAAAAGAGGCAAAGAAAAAAATACACAATAGTTTTAAAAATAATTATACCATTAAACATTTACTATGTGAATAAATGGTACATCCACTGCTTCTTCTTCTGCAGGCCTCTCAACTCTCATTCAAATGTGTTTGTACTGAAACAAAACAAACCTCCTACCCAAGTCTCTGCACTCCTCTTCATTTTTTTTTTGGTACCAGGGATTGAACTCAGGGCTGTGAGCTTGCCAGGCTAAGAATTATTCCACTGAGCTATCTCCCTAGCCCCACTCTCTCCTCTTCAAAGTTTTAAAGATATGATTACACTCAGTGGCTCAACAACCTAATGCCACCATCACTTCGGATACCCACCAATTTGTCACTAGCCACATTTTTTCACTTTTTCCCCCCTTCATCTTCTTGGTAGTGGAGGCAAAGAACATGTCACAATCTTTGTAAGACTGGAATTCTTGGAAGGTTAGAAGTCACCTGTCCATTTCCACCACCCTGGTTGACTTTTCAGGTTCTTCCTGCCTTGCTCATTCTTTTACTTGGCCTCTTGTTCTGGGAGCCTCTCTTCTCTATTTTCCCGCTGGTATTTCCTATGAGACTAACTAGCAACCAATTCCATATGAACCACAAAATAAATTCATTACATTGTGGTCTTCTAAGCCCCTACATTGCTCCTCTTGTGTTCTTATTTTATGAAAGATTTTAAGCCCTCCTCGAGCAAAAACTGCCTCTTCTCCCTCATCACTCACATGCAATGAATCACTTGGTCTCATCCATTTTCCTCCTAACTACATCCCAACTGCCCCCCCACGGTCTGTCCCACTACTGTTTCCACAGTTCTAACATCATCTTGTCCCCCAAGTTCCAACTGCCATCTCCCAAGTGCTGCCTCTCTGCCTCCTGTCTCTCCATGCTGCACACAAAAAATATGTGAACCCCCTGCTTTGCCACCTATGAGCTCTGGCTGGGCACTTAACCAATCTCTGCCTCAGCTTCTTCATTTGGAGGTGGAAATAGCTCACAAAGCCACTACAGAGACCAAATGATACATGTGTTCATACACATAAAGCGATTTGAGTAGGGCAAGTGTTCAATAAACATAGGCAGATATTAATTATATTAAAAGGCAAGTATGACTTTCACATGCCCTGGCTTTTTTAAACTACCTCTATATTACCCCACTGACCTTATTTTTAAAAACTCTAGATTGTCTAAACTGTGGGTAAAGGCATCACCAGACAACGATACAAGGAGAGAAACTGTGACTGTGGTTCACTAAACTTGAGTATCAAAACATGGAAGAAAATGGAGATGAATTAACTACTTGGACTGGCATCTATTCTAGGAATTATGCTTCTTATTGGATTTCTATTCAGTCTCCTGAACATCAGATACAAGGATTACAAAGTTAGACGTATTCCTACAGCTTACTGTCAGAATTTGGGCATTTTACAAGGAGCTCTAAAAAAGCAGCACAGCAATTAAATACACACTCTTAGGAACAAGAAACCTGGCTCCGAATCCTACCTGCACCACTTACCACCTCTTTTGTTTTCTCATCTATAAAGTGTTCCCGACAGTACTCACCTCGTAGACTATCATGAACATTAAGTGAGGTGCTGTACATAGCAAACGGCATACCCAAAGTGCTGCTTCGGTGTTACTACAAAGAACCCGATTCTACTGCAATAGTGTACTGAACAAAAAAAACTCTTTTAATCTCCACTGAATGGCTAGAACTGCCCCTCTCCAAATGAACAGTCAAGTCTTTCTTGTTTTTTTTTTTTTTTAATTTCTACTGCGGTTTCAACACAAAAAAAAATTGTGAATGAACTATTGTAAAAGCCACTGGGAGAATCAGACCTGAGACTTACACCCGGGAGCGATCACAGCGTAGTACCCCGAGAAAAGAACCTACAAAATTATCCTGCAACCGAGCACTCCTCTTCAGCTACTACCCCAGCAAAAACGCAAAGAAAACGAAACTCCGGTGTTCCCTCTAATAATTTAATTTTTTTTTACAAGTAATTCTACCACTCGAGTCTAGTTACCCTTTCTTAGTGGCATCTATCTTTTAATAATCCCGGAACCTAGGTTGCTTGGGCCATTGATGTCTATTTTCAGGATAGAAAAAAGGGAACCGGTGAACGAACTCCCAGCTCTCAGGACGCCGAAATCAGGCGCACCGCGGAATGCTACGGACAGAAGACGAAGCAAAACGCAAGCCTGAGAGCAGCGCCTGACCGCACGCGAGCCCCCCGATTTTTCTAACACCCTAAGTCGGTGCCACGAGGGGTCTCGGTCGCCGGGGGAGGCCCCGCGGCCGCGCGAACCCCAGGCCGGCACTCCGGGCCACTGCGGCTCCCGGGCGCCCTCGCCGCTCCGCGGACGCCGGGCTGCGCGACCGCCCGCCCGCCCTTCCGCCGCCCCACACCCGGAAGGTGCGCAACTCTCCACCTCCGCCGCCGCCTCCTCCTCCTCTCCGGGGTCCAGCTGATCCAGGCTCCAGCCCAGGGACGCCGTCACCTCCCCCAACATCCGGTAGCAGCTCTCCACAAACTCGCTGAGCTCCTCCTGCAGCCGCCGCCGCTCCTCCAACGGAGGCGGCTCGCCCTCCATGGCCGAGGCCCACCTGCAGATAGGAAGTGGCGGAACGGAGCGCGGCGCGCGGGCCTCTGGGAGATGTGGGCGGGCCTAATTTCCACGTGACTGGAACAGCCTATAGGGAAGGGCCTATGGGAGGGCGGGAGCTGTCATTTTCGAAGGCGTTTTTCTGAACGTCGCATGCCTGTGCCAGCTCCAGGGTGCGTCTTCCCTGACTTCCCTAAATGAGATTCCCCTCCCCATTGACATGTTTAGAAAAAATTATTTGCATCGATAGAAAAGCTTAAATAGTTCAAGGAACTTTCTTATTTCTGTCCTCTAGTTCATTTCACCTTGTGTCACATCTGGCTTATGTAGGTCGCTCCTCTCCCAGTAGCCCTGCATTTATTTTTGCCGAATTCTTTAAATTACAGATTATTTGCCCCAAATTATAGCCTCATAAAATTTTCCTGTTTAACTGTGGTGCATGATCAGATGTAAGAAAATTCTATTAAATCTATGGTTCCAATTCCCCCATCCTTTTATCTGTTTTATTATTTTAACCCATGAAAGAGAACAGTCTCATCTCCATTTTAAAATGTTACTGAATTTTGTTACGAGTTTAAGCCGGTTGTCTTATAGAATATCCTTCCTTCTAGATCTGCCACCACTACAATTAGCTTAAATGACTTTTCAAAAACACTATGTAGTATATGCGTACTTTTTATTGCATGCCTGAGAGAAATATATCTTATATTCTTCTCTTAGTAATGCTAAATTTGATTGCTTGGTCGGGTTGGTAGCTAAATCACTCTACTGTAATAATCTTTCTCTTAGTAATTGGTAATGTGTCCGTACCTTGACATATCTTAACACTGTAAGAATATCATGATTCCCAACTACCTCTAAATCCCTCACTGAATCACTTATTCCAAGTTATAAATATGATGCCCTTACAGTATTGTGCCTGCTACATTTGTTAACTGGTATTCTTTCCACATGCACCCACTTTGCTATATCATGATGGAATCAAGGGGTTCAAAGCCTAAGGTATTTATTTTATTTTGTTTTTAATGTATTTAGTACAATCTACAAGGGTCTCACTACACAGATTGGACTCGTAGTGATTCTCCTGTTTTCAGCCTCCCAAGTGCTGGGATTACAGGCATCTGCCACCATGCCCAGACTCAATTGCCATCTCAGCACACCCTGGGACAGTATGCTGGGATCAAACCCTTGGCCCGTGTCTGCCTAATTAGACACTTTAAGTTGCTGAGCTATCTTGCCCACCATATTTGAATACAGGGTCTCTCTATGCAATTAGGACTCACAGTGACCCTCTTGTCTCAGCCTCCCCAGTGCTGGAATTATAGGCATATTCCACCACGCCTGGTTTCAACCTGAGGCTTTTCAATGCTCCATTATCATCATTCTTACTGCAACTCAAATTGTCTTCAATTTGGCCAGTAAAAGCTATATTAAGTCAGCCCCTGGGTGCCTCTGGCATATCCTGTTAGTCTTTCACTGATTTCCTTTGCCATGTTGTTCTCTCTCGAGATCTGGAACAGCTCTTGAAAGCTTTTCCAAATGGGACTCTCAAGATTACTATCATTTGTTTGTTTTGTGTTGTTTTTTTTCAAGTCAAATCTGTGCTTCCCTTTGTACTGTTTACCCCTGATGACAGAAGGGTGGAGGACATTATGGTGAGCAATTATACCCAAATGTAAATATCCTGGTTCTGACCTTTGAAACACATTGTACCTAGGCAGGGCCATAAAATACCAAAGTGGGCCAGCAGCTGCAGGACAAGGGATGAGTCCCATAGCAATTTGTTTTATACTCTGCCCACAGTATCTTTACTTTTTATTAGCATATCCCTAGTTAGCCACAGCATCTGGAAACTGTGAAACCAATTTTGAATACCTCTAATGACTCTTACTGAATACTACATGTATTCATGGACTATGTATGTGAAATAAATCAAAACTCAACCAAGGGTATGAAAATCTGTACCCCTTTCTAGTTCCTGGTGGATTGCTGTATGTTGGTGCTACTGAGCTGTTTAATTGTCACTTTCCTGGAGAAGTCTCTAGTCACCTCTTCTAAGTTGGGACTCTTGTTAGAGACTGACTTGGAACTTTCTGAAGTTCCTGGGTTGAGACCCTAACCACAGTGTGAATGCACTTGGAGACGAACCTATGAGGTCAGTGCTCTTAACTGAAGTCATAAGGGAAAAGCAGATGTCTTTACCAGAGACCAGAACTCCCCTCTGCTATTTAAGCAGAGAAAAAGTGACTTGAGCACACATTAAACAGGTCATCACACACAGACCCAGAACAAAGGTCTCACCAGAAGTCCACACTGACAGCATCTTAGCTTGGACTTCCAGCCTCCACAACTGTGAGAAAATATTCATTTCCTTAAGCCCTGCAGTTTATGGGATCTTGCACTGGTACATGGTGTGACTGAGTCTTCCAGCTCCAGCACAGGAATTCTATTGCCCTTGCTTCCCACCAATAGCGTTTGTGTCTTTTCCTCCTTCTAGATTATACAGGCTATTTTTATACCACATATTTGTAGCAGGGGATCCATGGCTGGCACAAGGCATGACACACAGAACTCAGTGAATGAAATTAATTTCAGGCCCTAAAACCATGAGATGGGGCCTAAGTGAGGAAAGAGGTGAGATGAGACATGTGAGGAAAGCGGCCCATTCCAAGTCCCTAATAACTTTGGTATCTGATCCTGATAATTTTTGTTTGCCATTTCACTTGCCTTCTAATTTTCTATCAGTACTATAAGATTTAATTCTATTAACAGCAACAAATGAAAGTTATCCCACTTGTTGCTTTTCCGTCTCCTATCCCTAGACTGCGAACGCCTTGCCATTAGAAAACCTATTTCCATGGGTGTCTTTCTAAGGACTCCATCCAGTTTGCAACAGCTGAAGAAGACATGTTGAAAGAACTACCTTTACAAGACCATCCTCTAACAAAAAAAGTATAAGCTAGGACAGTATTATAATAAAAAGCTATTAAATGTAAGCATAAACACATTAAATCAAAACACAAGGACTGGGGAGCTATCTCAGTGGTCTAAGCACCTGCCCAGCAAGTGCTTAGACCTGGGTTTGATTCCTGGTTCTGCATGGCATGCCAGCCCCAGAACCCTGGGTGCACTGTGCTGGCCCCAGATCTGTAATCCCAGTGCTGAGGAGGCTGAGACAGGAGGACTACTGTAAATCCAAGCTGCATAGTGGGACTCTGCATTAAAAAATCTTTAAAACTAAAAATGAAAACACAGAAATTTCCAAAGTCTAAAAGTTTATTGTCAGAACAGCAAACTTCATAAAGACACCTTTTAAAAGTACATAGAAAATGACAAGCAAAATAAACAGAAAACTTTGACCAAAGAAAAGTAAAGATTACTGCTGTCATGCACATATAGTCATTTTTTTTTAATACCAAACCAGATGAGTGCATTAAAGAATATATGGGTTACACAATCCATGCTTTTTAACCTAAGGAAAATACATTCCAAAATACTTAGGTTTGGGGCAGGTATTTTTGCAGGTATATGGATCATTTCCTTCTAATGCAGAAAAGAGAAATATTTAGATGAAAAGTAGAATGACTGTAATATTGGATTGACTTAATTTTTAATCTCCAAGGATAGAAATGTCTTATACCCCCCAAGAAGCTCAAAAAGTGATCAATCAAAACACAAGAAAACAAACAAATCCTAAATTCAATTTGTGCTATCCTTACATGTGATTACCACTTCATATAGGACATTAGTTAAGATGAGATAAAAAGCCAGAAAAAACCTTTACTATTCTATTCCAACCATGGCTGTTTTAAGCACAGAAGGTTCTATTCACTATCCTACAAGCACCAGGTTTTCTTTTTGCTGTTATTTCATAAACTAGAAACTCATAGAAATGAATCCAGCTGACAGCTAGTGGCCTATAGAGCTACTGCTAAAAGAGTAGGAATAAGAGTAGGAAGAATTTCCCGTAGCATCGAAGCTTCCTCTCCGAGACCCACTGCGGGAACCAGAGCGGGAGCCAGAGCGGGAACCAGAACGGGAGCCGGAGCGAGATCCTGGAGCGGAGGACATGTTGTAAGGGCTGGGTAAGCCCTTGGAAGACACGGAGGCAGCTTCCAGGAGGCGCAGCCCGGTGATATCCTCCACCATGGAGCGATTCATGGCATCCTTGTAGGATATCTTTAATTTGGTCTTGGGGCAGGTCAGGATTTTGGCATAGCTGCTGGTGTCTTGCAGCCTCTGAGCGGCTCGGCCATCGATGAAGCCCTTTCTGATGGCTTCTTCTGTACTTATTCTCCCATGCACTTCTGGGTCAACAAGACCACCGGTGAGGAACTGGAACTCCAGGAAGCGCTGACCTGCCTCATATGGAAGCCACTTTTCTTTCACTGCTTCTGCCGCTGACATCTTCTTCTTTCCTTTCACACCTTCGAAGCCAACAAAGGCTTTCTGAGCAGGCTTCAGCCTGGTGGCCATGTCTTGGTCAACAAGACCCTGGGCCACTGCATCCTGAAGCAACAGCTTCTGCCCAGTGGTAGGGTGGATGATGCCGCCCGTGCAGGCCTGAGCCTCCAGGAGCCTCTGGCCAGTGATGCTATCAACAATGCCCCGATCTATAGCTTCTGTGATAGAGATTTTCTCCAGATTTTCAGTGTCAAAGATAGCTGCGATAGGGCTTGATTCTTCCAGCGGGTCAGACAGAGAACTGCTCCTAATGGTTAAGTTCCTGATGCTGGATATGGTAGAAATCTTACTTACTGATTCATGGCGGGAACTGCTAAAAACATCATCGTTAATGCTACCACCCGTGCTGATGCTACCACCGACACCATTTTTCAAGGAGATCATGTCAGCAAACTGCGTGAGGCTAAGGCTGCCAGATCGGTACTGATCAAAGAACTTCTTGTCGACAAGGCCTTTATCGATAGCATCTTGAATGTCATACTGACTGCCTGTCTTCCTATCTACTAGGACCACTCGGGTGGAGCCATCTGAGCCTGTGATAGTTATTTCTTCCCACTCACATTCCTGCTCACACAGTTCTTTGAAGGTTTCATAATCAATGAGGCCCTTCTTGTAGGCCTCCTGAACAGACATCTCCTTATTGGTTTCTGGATCAACTATGACCACTCTACGCTTCCTGAGCGTATTCTTTTGTGATGTCTGCACCTGCTTCTTCTTTTCTTTTAGGGGCAGAAGACAGAGCCCTGTTTCCTCATCCTTAATGCATCTTTCTTTCAGTTGCAGATAGGTAAGATTTTCTTCAGTGTTGGGATCAAAAAATCCTTTGGTGTCATCACTTGGATCAGAAAGAATCTCACTGAGCTCCTCATTAAAATAGCCCCTCTTGTACGCCATGTCAACTGGCAAGCGATGGCTCTCCTTGGGATCGATGATCCCGCCTGTCGCAATCTGCGCTTCCAATAAGCGAATGCCATGGCCCTTTTCGATGAGCTCCTTGTTCATGGCTTGGAACAAAGAGATGATATTTCCGGTTTCAGGGTCATTATAACCAGTGACAGCACGTTCGGCAGACAAGAGCTTCTCCTTGAACTCAATGCCTACAAGCCCTCTTTTGTAGGCTTCTTCCACAGGCAATCTTAAGTTGCTCACAGGATCCACTATAAAGCCAGTGGCCGCTTGGGCTTCCAGCAACTCCAGGGCAGTACCAGGTCGAACTAAGCCAATTTTCATGGCTTCATAAATGCCAAGCTTCTGCTTTGTGGTTTCATTGTATATGCCTGCTATGCAGCTCGAGCCCTGGAGGAAATCTTTAATTCTCTCTCCAACCTCGTCATAAGAAATCTGACCTGATTCCAGTTCATTTACAGTAGATGGCCTCAATATGCCAGAATCCACTAGCTCCGTGACAGTCACTGGCTGTCGGATTCCCTGGAAGGACATGCTTCTCTTCTGTACTGACAGCAAGAGCAGGCCAGTGTGGGGCTCGATCCTGCACCGATCCCTCAGCTGCATGTAACTGACCTTCTTTTTGGTGAATGGATCCACAAAGTTCTTCTGACTATCTCGGGGATCATTCAGGGATCGATACAAATCTCTATCTATCAGGCCACGAGCCAAGGCGACATCCTTTGGCAAAAAGACACTGTTCACAGGGTCTACTACACCCCCTGAAGCAAGCTGGGCTTCTAGCAGGCGCATTCCAGTTTCCCTGTCAATCAAATTCTTCTTGATGGCTTCTGAGACAGATACTGTCTTGCCTGAAAATGGATCATCAAAACCAGTGATAGCTTTTTCTGCTGTGTATATCTGCTGGCGGTCATCAAAGTCGATGAGGTCCCGAGCTATGGCATTGTCCACGGTCAGCTTCTCATTCCGGTGGGGGTCAATGATCCCACCTGTAGCTGCCTGGGCCTCCAGAAGCATGACTGTGGATTCTGGGGTGATGAATTTCTTTCTCTTGGCTTCTACCAAAGAGTATTTTTCCTTGGGAGACGCAGATGCTCCAGCAATTGCTCCAGCACCCCGAAGGAAAGGCTGGATTTCAGAAGCAACCTCTTCCACTGACTTCTTCCCCTTCAACAGTTTGTCCAAGGTGGTCTTGTCAATCAACTGGCACTCATAGAGCTGCATTGCTGTCACCTTCTTCCTCAGCCCGTCAAACACCAGCTTGGAGGAGTCAACAGTCCACTCATACTCAGTCTGTGTCTCCCGGTGAGACCCATATGGACGTTGTTTGAGTTTGTCGATCTCCCTCTGCAGCCGGCAGCGTTCATTCTCCAGCTGGGACTGGGTCTCCCTGCTAGAGTCCTCCAGCTTTCGCCGGCACCTCTCTTCAATCCTCTTGATTTCGGCCTGGAGTCTTTCGATTTCACTCCGTAGGCTGTTCTTCTCTCGCTCACTCTTTTCTCTCTCAGACTCGATCTTCCTGATCGCCTCCTCCTTGCGGGAGAATTGCGTCTTCCACTGATTCAGGTCATTCTGTATCTGCTGCTTCTCGCTCTCCAGCCGCTGCTTCACCCTTCCCTCTGCTTCCAGTGTAGTTTTCAGGCGATTGAGCTCCTCCTCCAGCCTCTGCAGCCGGGCCTTGTCCTGCTCCAGGACCTTGATCTTCACCAGCAGGCTCTCTCGCTCCTGTACCACCTGGGTGCACTGACTCTTTGACTCGTGAATCCTGTTAGATGCCTGGGATGGCAGAAGAAAGAAATGGGGAAAATAATGTTTTGGTCAGATCGTATACAAGCACAATTCAACCTCCTTTCCTACATCTTTTTGTTTGTTTGTTCTGTTTAACTTGTTTTTCCTTTCTGTTTTCCCTGGACACACTGCTTACTTGTTATCATACAAATTCATGGAAAAATTCTGTAAACATATGTTGCCACTTTCACAAGTGACTTCATACTTTCTTTTCTCCATAGAGGAAACTAGAAGTTGTGGGCCTGTCTTATTCTTAGCAACCTATAATGGCTTGAAAAAATATGGGGAGTTGCGTTCAAAGTTATCATCCCTGATATCTCTATATCTCACCTGTTAGAACTACACTAATATTCGACAAAGCAATACAAATAAACCCATACATGCACATACCCACCCAGCCCCACACAAATATTGTCTATAAAGGTCACACTTATTAGAAGTTAAAGAAAGTTATTCTTAAACTAGGGATTAAAGGAAGGCTCCAAGAAAGATTAGGAGCACAGTCAAGAGAACAGAGTAATGCATGCAAAAAAGTCAAGTGTGCAAGAAAGAAAAGGTGATCCTGAAATCGCATAGATAAATGCTTTAATAAGGCTTTCATCAAGGAAAATTGGAATCAAACATGCACATCCTATTATATGCATGTATCAATTCCCACAAGGAATGTAAACATAATGCTCTACAAACACATGCTAAATAAATAAATAAATAAGTTTAATTTTGACCCAAAAAAGTACATCCCAACTAAGAATGACCCTCCAAAGGCCAGGGAGATGGCTCAGTGGAATAAGCACTTCCCTGGCAAGGGCAAGGGCAAGGGCCTGAGTTCAATTCCCAGTTCTGCAAAAAAAAAAAAAAAAAAAAAAAAAGAAAGAATGACCCTCCAGACTAGGGAGATGGCTCAGTAGAATAAGCACTCCCCTGGCAAGCAGGAGGGCCTGAGTTCAATTAACAGTTCCACCAAGGAAACAAAAAAAAAGAATAACCCTCCATTTATCTCAAGTTTATTGACTTTAAAATTTTTCACAGCTGAGGATTAACCCCAAAACTCTGTGCACACTGAACACAATCTACCCAATCAATATCTTCTAGACAGAAAAGTGGAACATTCTTCCTTCTAGAAAGGAGAGTGGAATATTCAGAAAAAATGATCTTAGATGTTACGCACATGCAGAGCTAAACACAGGCTCCACAGACTGGCATCTAATTCAGTTATAGGACAGCTCTGCAATTATTTTAAAGCAGTTATCCAGATTAGGACAGAGGTAGCTGAGCAGTGTTGTAAGTAGCAAGAGAACAGTTGAGAACAGATGAAAATGCAGTGAGTTATTTAAGAAACAGTGAAGCTGGGATCAAATATTTGTGAATACCTCTAAAGCCTGCTTTTGGAATTTCTCAATTTCCTGTCTCAAATTTTCCCTCTCTCTCTGTAAATCATTAATCAGGCCCTGCAGTTCCAGGGTCCGGTTGTTGCTGATCTGCAGCTGGTTCCTCAGTTCACTGATGGCAGCATTTTTGTCATGATCCTCCTCACTCCGGCCCCTCCTCAGGTCATCATACTCCAGCCTCAGGTTCCGCAGCTCCTCCTCCAGCATCAGGTGCTCCTTCGTCAGGTTCTCCGTGAGAGACTGCAGCCTCTCAATTTCTATTTTGCTTTCATTGAGACTTCTGCTTTTGTCTTCTATGGCCTTCTGGAAATGCTCATTCCTCAAGTGAGCCTGTTTGACATTGTCTTGCTCCTGGAGCAGCTGCCGCCTTAGGGCCTCCACCTCTGAGGAGAGCCTCCTCAGGTCCTCCTGGGTCCTCTGCTTGTCCCTCAGGTGCCCATCCAGCACGTCCCTCTGCTGCCGAAGGTCATCCTCACTCTTCTTCTTCACGATGGATGCCTGCTCCAGCTGCTGGGTCAGGCTGGTGATTTTGATGGACTGCTCTTTCAGAGACCTCCTCATGCCCTCCAGCTCCTCTTCGAGCTTCTTCCTCTTAGAAGAGTCTTCGCAGGCCGTCCTCTTCAGCCGACTCAGCTCCTCTTCCACTTTCTGCTTCTGCAGCTGCAGCTCCTTGAGGGAGCTCTGGAAACGAGCAATGTCCTGATCCTTCACAGTCCTCTCCTGAGAAATCCTCTCATAGTCAATCCTCAGGCGCGTCAGCTCTTGCTCCTGACCCTTGAATTTACTGATGGTGTCAGTGGCGCTGCTGTTGGCTTTCTGCAAGTCATACTGGACCCTTTCCAATCTCGCATTTTCATCTTCCAGGCATTTCCGTTCACTGGTTTCTTTCTCTACCAGTTGCTTTAACCTTTCAATCTCCCTGTTTTTATCCTGGATAGTCTTGGCAGCATCATCGAGGGACTGCTTGTACCGCATGCTCTCTTCTGTGCGCATCTGAGTGACCTGTCTCAGCTCCATCTCCAACTGCTGTTTCCTCTGCGACATCTCTGAGCCAGTGGCCTTGTGCAGTTGGATGTTCTCCTCAACCCTCTTGAGATTGTCAGTGGTCTGAGCTAGTGTGTTCTTTAGCCTCTTGATCTCTTCGCACAAGCTCCTGTTTTCTCTGGTGAGATTGTCAATCTGGGCTCGGTAGCCGCTTGTGTCCTCTTCCTTCTGCATCGTGAGCTGATGGATGGTGGTCTTGGTGATGTTGATCTCTGTCTCAAACTGGTTCCTTAAGCTAATGATCTCCTCATCGTAACTGTTTCTTACCTTACTCAGTTCATTTTCATATTCCCAGCGGCGCTTGGCCTCCTCCTGAAACTCAGCCTTGAGTCTTTCAATCTCCTTGTTTTTGTCCTGAATGGTCTTCGCAGCCTCCTCCAGGGACTGTTTGTGTCTCGTGTTATCCTCCGAGCGCTGCTGGATAACCTGCTTAAGTTCAATCTCCAGGTGTTGCTTCTTTTGCATGATCTCAGAGCCACAGGCTTTCTGCTGAAGGGCATTTTCCTCGGCCCGCCTTCTCTGCTCAGTGGCCTGCAAGATGCTGTCATTGAGCCTTACAATCTCATCTTTCAGATCTCGGTTCTCCCTTGAGAGTCTATCAAGCTGGTTTCTAAGGCTTTTGGAATCATCCTCTTTCTGCATGGATATCTCCTTGATGGTGGTCTTCGTAATGTTAATCTCTGTTTCATACTTGTTCCTTAAATTACTCATCTCCTCATTATAGTGGTTTCTTACCTTTGCCAGCTCATTTTCATATTCCCTCTTCCGGGCGCCCTCCTCCTGCAGCAGAACCTTCAGCCTTTCTATCTCGTACTCCTTCTCCTTGATGGCTTTCTCAGATTCTAGTTTCTGCCAACCCAGGCTCTCCTTTTCAGACTGCCTGGCTTTCTGCAGCTGGTCATAGTCATTCTTCTGTTGGTCGAATCTGTCTTCCACAGACTTTCTTCTTCTCTTCTCGTCTTCAATCTCATACGTCAGCCTGGTGATCTTCTCATTGAGCTCTTTTATTTGGGTGTAGCACTTGTCTAGATTCTGCTTCGCAGATTTTCCATCCAGCTCCGCTTGTCTCTTCAGCTCCTCCAGGCTCGAGAGCTTCGCTTTGAACTGGGAACATTCTGCCTGGTATTTCTGCAGGTTCTGATCCAAGAATTTGTTCTTGTTGCAGTTTTCTGAGTTGGCATCTCGGGCCAGTCTGAGCTCCTCTTCCAAAACTTCAATCTTAGTATTTTTCAGCTGTGGATATGAAATCAGAAATTATGTTGAAAGAAGGCACTTCATACCACAAGAAACAAACACTACTTTCCTATACAGCTACATTCTCTTAATTCATTGAATAGAGACATCTGCTCTAACAGTGTTTGTAAATAGAATATCATGTGTGCACCTTGTACAACAAATAACCACTAAGAAAACAATATGCAATGTACTAATTATTGAATTGGTTCTACTAATTTGATTTGAAACTGTCTCATTGCTATTTGTTCTTCAATAAAATTATGGAAAAGAAAAAAAAAAACACTATTTTCCCCCTCCTACAGTGATGTAGGTTTTTCTTCTTTTTACATCCAGATACACATACCCACACCCACCCATGCATATGCACACGCGCGCTCGCATGTGCGCACACACACACACACACGCACGCACACACACGAAGAGTAAAATAAAGCAAAAACTACTAGACAAAAATTTAACAAATACAGATTTTCATCATAATTCTTCTACCAGCTGTTTGTATGATCTTAGTACGTGATCTCTGTAAATCTCTGCTTCCTAAACTATAAAATGAAGCAATTTTTTTCAAGATCAAAAGCTTGTGATTTCCTCTGTGCCCTTCCTTTTATCTGAAGCTATAAAATTTCCATATGAATTCTAAGATTAGAAAGGAATAGTACATCACTTACATGAAAGATTCAAATCCAGCTAGTCTAGGCTTATCCAAATTTGACATGAAGGAGTGAAGGAAATTCCTTAACCAAACACTACATGAAATTACTGCTTCTTGCAAAGTAAAGTGGCTACAATTTTGCAAGTGTTCCTTATGTTCGTTCATTTAACATAGGACTCATTCCAGACATGTAAACAAATGATATTATATTGAACATTTAGAGGAAATGCCATAAGCAAATTACCTTTAAGTCCTCCAAGCTCTTCAGCATCTCACTTAAGAATCTGTAATAGTCTCCAGATCGTGTGAGCAGTTCTATGTACCGAGCGTGAATGTCTGCGGCCTTAAAGGAAAAGAAGAAAAGAAAATGATTTCATTTTAGAGGGTTTTTTTAACTTTTATTGTACATGTTGACAGTACATAATGATTACATGCACTGTAGGGAATAGGTACATGTACAGGACACACTTCTTTATTTTCCCTTCCCTCCAGCCCCTGAATATAATTTTTAAAATGCTTCATTTTGTTTTCACAACAGTGAAATAGTGACATTATAATTTAAAAATTAAATGCCCTTTCTTTCATATTAGCTGGTTCCAAAATCTAGAAGCATAGTAAATCAGAGGGACAAAAACATCTGTACTCTGTCAGTAGCATGCCAGGTTCCTCCCTCTAAGCCATCTGATTGTTGATATTCTTTGAACTCGGGAAAAGCTGGCTTTTAGAAATATACTATATAACTTAACACTTTTTAGAAGTCTCCCTCACCCAGTTCAGAGCTTTAAATCCAATTTCTATAAAGACTCTAGATTACTAATGACACATTAAGGGATTCCAGCAATCTCCACTAAAACTCTGTCACCTACTGAGGCTCACATGAGAAAGATGTCAACCTGCTGTTGACCCTGTTTGAGTGGCTACCCTAATGCAGGGGTGAATTCAGGGATGGTGGAGACTCAGGCAGGAAGCAGGGGAAAGAGGCAGAAGGGAGGGGAGAGATGATACATATAACGGTGTATCTACCTCTTGTAGAATCACTCCTGATGGGGACTGAACCATGGTTCTCTTGATAGGAA
The DNA here is from genome assembly GCA_004027165.1 of Ctenomys sociabilis. Classification (NCBI taxonomy): domain Eukaryota; kingdom Metazoa; phylum Chordata; class Mammalia; order Rodentia; family Ctenomyidae; genus Ctenomys; species Ctenomys sociabilis. The sequence continues at coordinate 42,315 of PVKA01001667.1, forward strand.
TGTTCAGTAGAGTTTCCAACCCAGAGGTGTACGATGCCAGCTGGAGTTCATAGTCCTGCAGAATAAAGTTTAAGAAAAGTATTTTTTCCATTCTAGGGATCAAACCTAGGACTTTACACATAGAGGAAAGCCCCTGACCACTGAGCCACACTCTGAGCTCTTAGAAAAAACTCTCTGTGGACTTAAAATGAGTTGCTAGTGGCTCAATTCCAGCTTTAAATAATAAAATTATTTCTCAAAAGCTGGAATGTACCAGTGTCCAGGCAACTAATGTTATTAAACCAACCATGTATGTCCTTACAAGCTAATTGGAGAAATTTGTGTAAAACACTGGTCTATCCCATTCCCATGGATATTGCCAATGTACTTTGAATTTACTAGTGAACAACTAGCTTTTATGGTGTTCAGAAGCGACTACACAAAAGCCATAATCACCATCCTCAAGGAGTTGATTGTGTTAAAAGCAAGTCAGCATATATGTATAATGAAACACATCATTCTTAGTGAACCCAACATACCTTAATTGAATTTGCACAGAGCTCAGCAATCTTCTGCACTTCTTCTGATTTATCTCGTTTGCCAGATATTTCATTATGCAAGTTCTATACAAAGAATAAGTTATTTACAAATGTTAAAGCATACAGATATTTTTAAATAAATACTATTTCATTTTTACTTGATGATTCTTTCTTTGTTCTCTTTCTGTACTGATCTTGTATTTTCCAGTTAGCACTACTTTTTGGTCTTATCACCTTAGCTTATAAACATATTTTATTATAATGAAATAAATATTATTACATTATTTCTGTTTGTATTGCATTTCTTTTGGTTGCTTTTCCTATGGCTGTTCTTTAAGCATTCACAAAGCAGACTCTTTAGATGAAATATTACTTGCTGCTCTGAAGACCAGAATTTACAACCAATTAATCTCAAAACAGCAATGGAAAGACAGGATGACTTATACCTTCTGCTCATTCAAAAATCGCATAACTGTGTTGGAATCTCCAAACTTCATGGACTCTAAGGAATCCTGCCGGCGCTTGGCATCATACAGCCACTTGCAGAAATTCTGATAGTTATCACGATAATTCCTCAGCTGTTTAATTTGTTTCTCCAGGTCCCATAGTCTAGAAGAAACAAATATATTGAAACACTATTATTGGTTCCCAAAATATGTAACATATTGGGTCATATCCAATAATTTTGCTTGGTGTATACCCCAAGAACTGAAATCATGCATGTTCATAGCAGCATTTTTCATCAGATTTAAAACTTGGAGCCAATTTAAATAGCCATCAACCAATGAAAGGTTTTAAAAAAAAAAAAAATGTGGCACCAGGCTGGTGAGATAGCCCAGTAGACAAAGTGCCTGCTTAGTATATGTGCTGCCGAAGCGATCACTAAGCGCCTCTTTAGACAAGCTCAGAGATCAGTGTTTAGTCCCTGACTACTGACCCTGCCCCTCAGGCACACTGAACCAGCCACCAAGACCAGGCATGGTGGTGCATGCCTGTAATCCCAGAACTGGGGAGGCTGAAAACAGGAGGAACACTACAAGTCCAAGCTGAGTAGCAAGACCCTGAACCAAATGCATTAAAAAATAAAGTGGCACAAAGAACTGAATACTATCGACACAGAGAAAATGAAGTGCGAAAACATGATATGATCTGGATGAACTTGGGAATGCCATGCCACATGATAAGCAGTCACTGAAGGCCGCACATAACAGTTCCAGTTGTATAAAATTCCCAGAATAGGAAAACCCTCAGAAAGTAAATGGTTACTCCCTAGGGCTGGGCAGTTGGCTGTCGCTGGGCAAGATGAGATTTCATTCGGGTGATGAAGATGTTCAATGTTCAGATGGCAGAGGGCTGGGGACGTCGTGGCTCAGTGGCAGCCTCCGCACAGAGCCCTGCAGTCCATGCCCAGTGCTACCAAACGACCCCAAACCACAACAGCAAAAACCCTCAGGTTGTAGTAATGAGTGCACAAGTCTGAAAACATTAAAATCCACTGAACGGCAATCTTTTGAACTTCTTCTGATTGCTTTGTTTGCTGGATATTTCATTATGTGAATTTTATACAAAGAATTACATGATTTGTCTGTTACATCTTGCCTGGTGCAATACCCCTAAGAAGTGAAATCATCAGATCAAAGACATCTTTAAAAGCACTACTGGTAAACTGGACTAGAAGCGAGGCAATGTGGGAGAGATTTTCATTTTCATTTGTAGTCATGTAACCTAAGAAAAAACTTCAATAAACCCTCTAGCCTCTTTTGTGTTTAGTTGATTTTAAAAATATTTTTGCAGACCACATGACACATCTGGCTAAGTCTTCTAACAGGTTACAACTGCTGCCCACTCACCATCTCTCCCCCATTGTCCGGGGAAAGATGCCTTTGTGTCCACAATGAGTATAATAATTACCTAAGCCTGGGAAAAGGCATGAAAAAGACACCAGTCATAGAACTCACTACTACTCAGTAACTTGTCTTAGTGAATTTTCAAAATGTCCAGTATTATTACATTTAGTCCTGCTGTTATGTATCAGATGTCAAGATTTATCAAAGAAATCTACCGACCAGATCTGCTAGTCTTCAGATAACATCTAAGTGTGGACCGAGGATTTAAGAATCTCAGTGTTTCATTAAAAGTAGAATAATGTTTAACTTGCAGGGAATCGATGTGTTTATCTAAGAAAGCACAGGCAATCTGTTTGCAAGGACATTCCACCTCACAGGCAATCAGAAGAAGAGAAAGGACAGCGCAGATCCTGGGTGCTGGGAAAAGCCCACTCAGCACACAGACTCCCTGCACATTTCCCTGCCTTCCTTCTCCTCCCCGTCAACACCCCTCGCACCTGGGAACCCTAAGATGGAGCTCTGAGGACAACAGGCCCAGCCACCATATTTGGCTACAACTGAATCCCTCTCCTTGCCCCAGTGATTTGGCCTTTTCAAGGGGTGAGTAAACCAATGTGGTTGAGTTACAGTAAAGCACTTCTTTGGCCTAAGGTTTAATTTTCCCAAATTTTTGAAGAACACTCACCAAAACAGCTTCCTTTCAACAGTCATAACAAAAGCTTATAGGGCAGATTAAACAACTTGCTGTTTGTTTCCTCTAAGATCCTGGTGGGCTACTGGGACAAACCCATTCTGCCACAAAGCTGCCTACAGGCAGTCTAAGAAAGGAGCACCAATTAAATTAGCCTTAACTTCCACATAAAATGGTAGTTTTCTATCATGACCACTTCCACTGCTCAAAACCACTGTGTTCTTGAACAATGACCACCTCATTATCCCCTTGAACCATCAACTGGGGAAAGTGGCAAACGAGGCCGGCTCACCTGAAGTCTATCTGCTTATCTATTTTCTGCCAGCGATCTGTCAGCTGGGTGACTTTGTCACTGAACTTGCCCAGATCCAGGTCATAAAGCGGATACTGCTGGGAAGTCTGGGAGTGGATCTGCTGGGCTTTATGCAGTTCTGCCTTCATGGTGGCCAGCAAGGACTTCTTCAAATTCAAGTCATTTTTTATTTTCTGCAAGAGTCAAAGAGAGAGAAAGGGAGTACAAATCAATCTCTTCTCCCACATTATGCCACACTGTATATTGCTAAATTAAAAAAAAAAAAAAAATCAGAGGTTCAGGGATATTATTATTCAGAGGCAGAACATGTTCCTAGTATGCACAAGGCCCCAAGTCCAATCCTTAGGTTGAAGAAGAAAAATGGTTTATAAAAAGCCTTTAGAACACTCAAAATGCCAGTGAAAGCTGAAAAATATATTTACTGAATTATGATTTTTCAGTATTTGTTCCAGGGATCTAACTCTCTGTGATACCCAATCAGAAAAGCATCCAATGTGTCAATTAGGTAGAGAAATAAATGCTAAATATCACACACCATTCATGAATAATTCTAATGCCTATAAATATCTTGACGTTTCTAAGACATTCCATAGTAAAGAAATCAGTGTAAGCATCTCCCAAATTAACGCCAACCCAAAATTACTTTCTCACGCTGTCTCTCAGTGCCTCTCAGCATGCCTAACTCCGGAACACAGTTTCAGAGATAACAGGCACGTGCAGCCGTGAAGTCGGTGGTTGTCAAAACCCAGCAAACCACACTATAGGTTTCAGTTCACACCACCACCTCAGTACTGATTAACTGATGGTAACAAATTTCCCTCACAGATGTTAGTAAGAGCACCAACTAGGTGGAGGGACATGGATTCGCACCATGATGGTACTTTCTGTGCATATCTCTATCTTCTAAAAACAAACTGTCTTTTCAAAAAAAGTTATCAACAGCTGGCTGGGGAAGATAGCTCAGTAGAATAAGCACTTGCCTGGCAAGGGCAAGGGCCTGAGTTCAATCTCTTATTCCACAAAAAAAAAAAAAAAAAAAAAAAAAAAAAACTCATCATCAGCAACAGAAAAGCCTACTCAGGAAAACATCATGAGGCATGGCACCGGAATCCAAGGCCTACTCCACTTCCTGTCATGTCTCCTTGCATTACCTTCAACCCACAGCGGTAAGCTTCCACCTTATCCAGGTCCAAGCAAACGGTTTCCTCCTCGGTGAGCCTGGCTTCGTAAACCTTCAGCATGTCTTCTGTCTGCAGGACGGCCTGGAGGAGCGCTCTCACCGTGCACAAGCTGCAAAGGGCAAGAGAACCCGATGAAATCACCAGAGGCATAATTATGAGGTGAGTGTGCTGCTCTTGGCAACATTTATAAGAGAGAACAATGTTAAAACAAACAAAATGTATTTTTGCTCATTTTAGAAGCTGTGAGAACAGTATTTTACTTTGCTTAGTCATAGCCCTAGAGAATGCAGTATTTGTAGTTCTAAGATACGTAACAGCTATGAGATTTCATAGCAGTAGAATTAATGCCCTAGGCTTAAGGATACTCTCACCAAACCACACAAGAGAGTAAGTAAATCTAGTTTTTAAAAAAAGATTCCACAAGGCAAGAGCTCTAAGAAGCCCAACACTTTTCTGTTGTTCTTTTTTGGCGGAACCAGGGATTGAACTCAAGCCTTGTGCTTGCCAAGGAAGTGCTTATTCTACTGAACCACCTCCCCAGCCCCCGCCCCAACACATTTAGCACACAAAATCTGGCAACAATGAAGCTCAGAAAAAGCAAAATTCCTTTGATAGTAATGGCTATGCCTACCTATTTAAGTAGCCATCTGTAACACCATTGATATTTTCCAGCTTCTGGAACAGTCCAAACAGCTCATTCTGTAAGTAGCAGTACTTCTCAGAACCTCTGAAGTTAGCCAACATGTCTTTAAGCTGGTTGAGCACTTCAGCAATTGCTTGTGAATCATTTTGCACACTCTGTCAAAAAAAAAAAAAAAGAAGGCAATGAAAAATAAAGAGAAAAGCACTTTTGATTAGTTTTTAGCACATATATGTAAGGTACGCAATATGCTACTTTGAGACACATCTGTAAAATGATTATTCTGGGTAAATAAATTAATACGTTCATCACATCTCACAGTCATCCTTGTGTTTGTGTATGTGTGTGCATGTATAAGAGTATCTAAGATGTATCCTCTTGATGAATTTTCAAAATGTTCATGTTATTTCCCATAGTCTTGCTGTTACATATCAGATGTCAAGACCTATCAAAGGAAACTACAAAGTTGTACCTTCCTGACCTACAGCTGCCCACTCCCTCCCTGGCCCCATCTTTGGTAACTATTGTTCTACTTTCTGTTTCTATGAGTTTGACTCTTTTTAGACTCTGCATAGAACTCCAATTATGCAGTGCTTATCTTTCTGTGTCTAGCTTATTTCACTCGGCATGATGTCCCACAGCTTTAGTCTTACTCCTGGAATTTCCAGAATTATTTTCTTTTCTAAAGGCTAAATGATATTCCACTTAGCCCAGTGTGGATATAAGCCACATTTTGGTGAACAGTGTTCCTACAGTGACTTGCATTCTGCACCGAAGCTGTGTGATCCTTATGATCATCTTGATCAGTCTGTAAGGTGTAAGGAATGGATTATTACTTTCCCTACAAATATGTTTGTTTGTCATAAGAAAAAACTTTGAAGGAAATTGCAACATTTATAAAACACCCCTTGACCGTGTATTTGTAGATATATTTCTGGACCCTTGACATAGTCCATTGATCTGTTTCTATACTTACCTATAAACATGTGAACCTGGAGGCTATTACTCATTTGCAGTTAACTCTAACATACACAGTAAAGTCTGGCACAACGTGGACGGATGCCTACCTTGAGCTCGTTGATTTTCACAGTGATGTGGTGCGTGGAAGGCTGGTCTGCCAGCAGGAGGTTCTTGAGGGTCATCCTGCCCTCGCAGTGCTCTACCTGCCTGCGAACCTTCTGGAGCTCCATCAGCAACCACGTCTCTTGCTTGTCATTTTCTCTGGTGGTTTCAATCATTTTATTATGGTTGACGTCTTGGCAGGAGCCAACATGAGTGATTTCAGTTTTGGTTACTATAATAGCAAAGAGTACAAAAGTCAGAGTTTCTCACCAGTGGAGGCGCTAGCCCTCCAAAAACATCCATATTGCATAACAAGTAGGCCGGCTTCCTGATTTTTGACATACACTTGCTATGGCTTAGAGATAGCTTTCCTGCAGACATTCATGTGCTAGAAAATTCATCCCTAATGTACTGCTGCATAGGTGGAGGAGCAGGTAGGAAACGATCAGATCATGAGGGTAGCACTCTCGGAAAGGATCAATGTCTCACTTGCGGGGGGGGGGGGGTTAGTCTCTAGAGGCTGGATTAATTCCCAAGAGCATGGCTGCTCTAACATAAGCGAGGCCCTCTCTGCACACGGCCGCCTCTTTCTGCTTCTCCCCCACACTGTGTGCAGCCAAGGATCCAGGAGCTGTTTGGACTATGCAGCCACCAGAGCCACAGCTAAATTCACCTCTTTCCTTTACTAATTACCCAGCTGTAGGTGTTTTGTTATAGCACCAAGAAAGAAGACTGAGACAATCATTTTCAAAGAAATGGTTCTCCAACTACTTTCATATACAAACAACTTTCTAAAATCATGTAAGCGGTAGATATAAAGAGAAGGATGTCCCCGGCTAACCTGTCTGATGCTGCGGGTGACCAGGCAGCTGGATGACCAGGGTCTGGTAATGCTTCTGGGCATCTGTGAACTGAGACTGCATTTTCCGCTTGTCATCGTCACCAAACATCTCAGAGCCTTGGCTGTTTCTGATGAACTCTTGGTAATGTAGCTCAAGGTCAGATATGGTCTTCATGTAGTCTTCCTGCCGCATGGTTTTCAGCTGCGAGTCAGGCAAACCAAGGAAATAAGAAGGAGTAATCCATCGTCTGTGACTCCCCACCACCCCCCGCACCCCCAGCCAGTGCAACCAAGAAGCCTTAGCTTAAAAAAGCCTCCCCTGGGCCAGCCAAATAGCTCGCAGGAGGCAGGAGGCGAAGGCAAGAGGATTCCAAGTTGAGGCCCTACATGGGCAACTTAGCAACTTAGCAAGACCTTGTTTCAAAATTACAAAATAAAAACAAAAAAAGAGTTTAACACTCAGTGCAGTTAGGCCCTAGGCTTAGGCTGCCAAAATTAACCTTTCAGGCCTTCATCAGTGTTGTAGGAACCAATGCCTGCTTCTCCTACAGCACTTGATTCTTCAGTCAAAATATTACCCAGAAGCCCCAAAGGTAAAGCATAGCATGGGAAAACTGCTCTGACTAGGAACAGGAGAGAGGGCCAGGGACTCCTCCTGGGCCCTCCTCACTCAAGCCCAGTGACCTCTGATTCACTCCTCTAGGATTTCTCAGACCACAATTTAAAACCACTAATTCAGAGAACAAATGCCTTTTCTGTTCTCCCACAAATCCTGCTTTCTCCAGGGTTCTCTAGTGAGTCGTTTATGCCCTAATCTCTGCGATGGCTGAGGAGCATAGAGTCTGCATTACCACAGGCCCCACTGTCCTTTCCATGAGGACTTCTGGCTTGTTGGATCACTCCCACTAGCGCTCCTGTCTGTCTCATGACAAGCCACATGCTCATTCCTGCTGTTCTTTGGGTTTTCAGCCCCAGTGCTAGGATCCCAACCCAGGCCTTGAATGTACTAAGTGAGCCCTCCTCTCTTGGGCTACATTGCTGGCCTCCACCATCTGATGTTGGACAGATCAGAGCCTCTGTGGGAAGCCGAGTCTCTACATGGGAGGAGGCAGTGGTTGCCTGGTGCAAGGCTCTCCCGGCAGCATCAGGAACCACAGGCGGCCCGACTGGGCCCCAGGATGTACCTTGGCAATGGTCATGGCCCGGATCTTCTCGATGTCAATCATGCAGTAGTGCCAGGACACCAGGCTCTTCATGTTGATGTACAGCTGGTTCCACAGAGCCAGGATGGCTTCATAGTACTGCTCAATCCTGGGAGGTGCAGAGGGCAGCCAAGCTTACACTTCAGCCCGAACAGGAAGCCCAGACATGCTTACACAACTCCACAAAACACTCCCTGAAGGAGGAACTGGTACATGTGCTGTTCTGTTTGTTGTTGTTCTTGTTACTGTTATCTCTCAGAACTGGAGACTGAACTCAGACCCTTGCACTCGCCAGGGAAGCACTTATTCTACTGAGCCATCTCCCCAGCCCCTCTAATGTGTTTTTTTTGAAACTATCTCAATATTTCAATGGACTTAGACTACACTAGTCTCCAAAAATCCATCTTCAATCTAAGTATAAATCATTCAAATCCTTTTTGGCGGAAATGTTTTCCTGTTGTGTTGCTTGCCACCAAGTCTTCAATGGAAAAGGTCTAACATAGGAGAGCAGCTGCCTGAGATGCCAGTGGTGCTCAGAGCCTGTCAGGAGGACCAGGCCCCACACTACTACCTGTGTCATTGAAATTTCCATATCAATGTACCAATGGGTGCGGTGGCACATGCCTGTTATCCCAGCACTCAGGAGGCCTCAGGCAGGAGAACTGCTGCAAGTTCAAGACCAGCCTGAAATACATAATGTGACCCTGTCTGAAATAAATAAATACATAATTAAGAAAATCTACCATGGATTTTCCTGTGAAATGAATGCTCTACATGCAGATGAACAAATGTTGGTGTGCTGGGCATTTTCTATCTGTGTCTACCTATAAGAACTGATTTACTAAGAAGTAAAGAACTTCTAGACAACAGCTTCCAAGTGCAGGGCAAATATTATTCCCCCCAACCCTCCTGCCCTAACTCTCCCTGGGTGACCAGAGTGGCCACCCAGACAAGGTGAAAGTGACCCTCCTAAGGCTGCTCCTCAGAAGGTGGATCTGGGAAGCAGAGGCTGATCCCCACTTCCTTCCTGGCTGAGCCCAGGCCCTCCCCTTCCCAGCGCACCCTGCGCCAGGGCTACCAGGAGCACCAGCAACGTACTTGCAAGACAGGTCCACGGCCAGAGGGTTCGGAGGCGGAATGATCAGCCCCACGGAAGGAACCAGCATGTCCACGCCGCCGGGGCCCGTCACGTACCACTTGCTGCGCTCGTTGTTGTCTTTCAGGATGCACTCGTCCCCTTTGTGCACAATTTTCTGAAAGGCAAGCAGCCCTGCGTCTTAGTTTTATTCATAAGAATGCTGCTCCTCTTTTTTCCTCAGTGAGAGAGATAAAAACATGTGAACTGTTAAACTATTATTTTCCCCTCATCAGTGAAGCCGATCATTCCATGCGAGTCAGGTTAAATTTGGTGGCAAGGACTGTAAGTTATGATCTGGGTATATTTTCCCCACAAGCAACCCAACAGTACTGATGCTTTAAATACTCATGAGCCTAAACAGTACACATATAGGGACAGCCACACTGTCAAGCAGTGGACAAAGTAACTTTTCAGAGACAGCCTGGGGAATCAACCCGTACCTGAGAAATCCCTTTGTATAGCAAAACCTCACGCCACCGTGTTTCTACTACTGTGTGTTCATATTTTATATATTAGACTTTAATAATATGAAGGCTCACTAGTCTCAATTATTTGCTTTTAAAACTTAAAAAAAAAGTATGGTATCAGTCTACAAAGGAAGTTTTCTAAATTAATCCAAGTATCTAGATAATTTCAAGGATTAATTAACTTAGCATATTAAAGTGACCACTTAGAGGCTGGGGCTGTAGCTCAAAGGTAGGCACTTGCCTAACACGCACAAGACCCTGCTTCCCAGCACCATGAAACGAAAACACAAAACAAAAGTACTTAAGGGGGGGCCAGCGCAATAGCTCAGCTGTCTAAAGCGCCGGCTTAGGTAGGTGCAAACACAGTTCGATCCCCAGCACCACATGTGGCACCAGCCACTCCTCAGGGCAGTCAGAGCTGACCACAAAAAAAAAAAAAATTAAAAAGAGTACTTAAAGGGCTAGAAATACAGCTCAACAGCATAAGTGCCTGCCTGGCAAGCACTAGGTCATAAGTTCAATCCCCGGAACTAAAAAAAACAAGAGAGTACTTAAAATACGACAACTATTTCAACTAGTAAAAATACGATGACTATTTCAACTAGTAAAACATACAAAGCATGAGTTCTACCTACTTCAATCTCTATTTCAATTTATTTCTTACTTCACCAAAAATTCTGAAAGTATTCTACGTGGTTGACTAGACCTCAGTGTTTTGTAAGTTTACCTGACCAACAAATCACATCATGGTTTCTTAAATCCTCCGTAATTTTAAAACAAGAAAACAGAGGTATGGGAATCACATAAATAATTATTAAACTTTCTACTTAAATGATTGCATTTATCCTTCAGCCTACAGAACTGATGTATTCAATCACTGAATAAAATTTGCAATGACATTCACTTTTTGAAAAAATATTTATTATAGTACTGCTGATTGAACCAGAAGCACTCTACCACTGAGCTACATCCCCAACCCCTTTCGTTTTTTATTTCAAGAAAAGCTCTTGCTAAGTTGCCAAAGCTGGCCTCAAACTTGTAGCCCTCCTGCCTCAGCCTTCTAAGTAACAGAGATTACAGGGGCCCACCACCACATTCAGCTTTTTTTTGTGCAGAACTGGGGATTGAACGCATGCCAGGCAAGCACTTATTCTACTGAACCATCTTCCCGCCCCTAGGCAATGACATTCACTTTAAAGGCAGCATAGTGACACCGTAGTGACCCCGTAGTCCATGCTTTTAGTCCAAATTTTTAAAAATAACAGTGATCATAGATAAGCAAGTTGTATTACAAAAAAAGAGGTATTAAGCATTAGAAATAATGTTTCCAAGCTCTCAAAATAACAACTGTTCTGGGCTGGGGTGTGGCTCCGTGGCACGGCCAGAAACCCTGCCCTGACCACCTGCCACACACGAGAACCTATCTACTGTCCTAATTATATATTTTTGTGTGTGTGGCACTGGAGATTAAACTCAAGACCTTGAGCTTGCCGGACAAGCACTTATTCCACTGAGCTATGTCCCCAGCCCCTATATTGTCCTAATTACTGACAGCTGCCAGGTGACTCAGACTACAGCTGCTGCCTCTGTGCAACAGTTCTCTGCTTTACTATAAAGGCAGCAACCATGGTGATTATTAGGACCAAGATGAAAAGTTTGCTGTCTGAATGCACAAGAACCTAATGTAAAGAGAAGAAAAGTTTCCTATCGGTCTGACTAGCTGAGTACATACCTGGTCTTGTTTGTAGTCACACAGTGCCCTGAGAATAATGGGTTTATTGCTCCTGTAGTCAGGGTTCCGAGGTTTCAGCTGTATGATCTTCTTGGACTTGTTTACCAAGTTCTGCACCTGACGTTTGTATTCAAGGATTTTCTCTCGCTCTTTCTGCAATTGCAAACAAAATCATCCCTCAACATCCCTCTCAATTTCAGAAGAGACCAACAAAGGACAGTGAGGTGGCTATGCTACAGGCTAGGTATGGTTGTAGTTGCCCTCACTGTCCTAAGCCACAAGTTGTCTGCAGGGAATACAAGAAGCTTCCATAAGAAGGCTCTTGAGGAGTTATGCAGCTGTGGAGTAGGGCAGGAAAGAACCTGCCTGTGTGAAGGCCCGGGTTGCTAAAACTTGAAGAATGCTTTCTCTAGAGGGGATTATCATGCTGTTTTTTTTGTTTTCTGCAAGTGACCCAGTATGGAAGCAAAGGCCATTCTCCAAGGTAGTTAAGCATGCAAAGAAGTTCACTGTGGGAAGTCACTGAAAGGCTAAGGAAAGGAGTGTCCACCAGGGCTCTGGGGGACCACAGGACAGAACAGCAACTGGCCTGCACTTATCTCTCCCAGCATGGCTGCAGGGGGCATGGGATGCTACCTCAAGCTCCTTGATCTGCTCCAGCAGGTGCTGCAAAGGCATGTTCTTGTCACAGGGGTACTTCTTCCTGATGGAGTCCTGCAGGCCCTTCAGGTAGGCTTCAGTTGACTGGGCCTCTTCAAAAAACTGTTAGGGATTGAAGTAACCCCATGTCAATTAAAGTAACTTGGTAAGGAATGTCACTGCTACAGTTTGGATCTTGAAGGTCCCTGTGGGGCCTGTGTGGAAGGCTTGGTTCCAGAGGGGAATTGGGGAGCCCATGGAGCCTTCAGGAGGTGGGGCCTATTGGGAGGTGCTTGAGTCACAGGGGGCGTGGCCTCAAAGGACCTGCCCCTCCCTCTTCCTCCCTAGTTAGTGAAATAAGTGGCTTTTGCTCTGCTATGTGTCACCCATCATAATGTGCTGACTCTTGACATCATGCAACCCAATTCATCATGCACTAGAACCTCCAAAACTGCAAGCCAAAATGAACCTTTTCTCTCTAGAAGTCAGTTATCTCAGGTGTTTTGTTATGGTATTGGAAAGCTAGCTAACACAGTCCTTTAGCAGTTCTATTTTAAGGACTATAGTCCCTATGCCTCTCCTGGATAAGTGACTAAAGGATTACAGCAGAAAATATTTGTGTATGTGACAGCAGAAGACTGAGTGACAGGTTACAAGCATTTCTCTACATTGAAAACCGATTGGATTAATGCAGTCTTTTCAAGATTGTTTTTAGCACCTTTTAAAACACATTCCAAAGATAAGGTAGAAAGGCCTAAAAGACAATGAAATTATTAAGGATAAAAACCTGAAAGTAGGCAGCATTTTCTTTAAGATGAACATCAATACATTTGGTGATCTGCAGAATCCAGCTCCACTGAGTCTGAAGAGTGTCCATGTATGCCTGGAACAAGAGAACAGCAGCTGTCTGGCCCCAGCTCAGGCACCCAGAGGCTAGAGGAGAGTGTCCTTAAATAGGTGCTTGAGCCTGACAAAAGCCATGAAACACCTTCTAAACTAATCCCCAGTCAAGCAAACCTGTCTAGTAATTAAATACAGAACTGCCCACCACAGTAGTCTCGATGTGGAGAAAGTGAATCTGAAATCAGTTTGCACAATTAGCTACCATTAGGAGTACTCTATTATTCCAAATAGCTCACCCAAGTGGCGCAGCTACCGACTGGTGAAAAGATACTGGCAACAGAAGCAGTGGGGCCTCTCTGCCACTGCTTCCTAGTCAGGTTCTGTACTCCCATGAAAGCTTCCATTTAACAACCAATATGGCCACAGCAGTGCTAACAGTTAATGCCAGCCTTAAGCACAGGCTCCAGATAGCAGTGTCTGGCAGACGTCACACAGCCCCAGGGCCATATCTGGCCCACTGCTTGTATTTGTAAATAAAGTTTTATTGGAACACATCTATGTTCATTCATTTGCATACTCTCTACAGTTGTTCTTGTGATACAAGGGCAGAGTTAAGGAAAAGTGACAGACTGTATAACCCACAATTCTAAACTGTTTGGTTGGTCCAGAAAACATCTGCCAAGCCCTGGCCTTCAGTACTCATTCCAAAATAGAAAATAAAATTGACAATGTTATGATGAAAATGGATCATTTATTTTTTTATAAAGAAGTCAGCTATTTCCTTTGAACAATTGAAATGTTAGGAAGCCTACCTCGATTTTGTCTGAAGCTGGATGCTGATTGAGGACCAGCTGGTCACTCTCCTGTTTAAGCTTATTAAGCTCTTTTTCCTTGACTTCCAGTTGGCTCATGCGTACCTATAAAATGAAATAAAAATCCTTTGGAGCCAGTCACCACTGGGCCTTCAACCTGCCCAAGCTCTTCAGGGAGCAGCTAAATGCAAAACTACATTTTAGAAGTTAAAAACTGCCAAAGAATCTTGTTATAGTTTCCTCCTGAAACACACATTTCTTTCTAAGGCTGGGAAAGATACTTATTTTTGTTTGTTTGTTTGTTTTTTGTTTTTGTCTTTTTGATACAGGGTATCACTATGCAGTTCAGGCTGGCCTTGAGCTCACTTAGTAGCCTAGGCTGGTCTTGAACTAGCAACAGTGCTCCAGCGTCAGTCTCCCAAGTGCTGGGATTACAGATGTGTGCCACCACGCCTGGCTTGGGAAGGGCATTTGTGATCAGACAGCATGGAGCTAAAGCCAGGCAGGGGACACAGGCTGTCCAGGTAGTGACAAGAGCTGCCATATTTATCAGCTGAGTAGCCTATATCTGAAATTCTTGGCACCAGAAGTGTTTTGGTATTTGGACTTTTTCAGATTTTAGAACATTGGCTTATATGTAATGAGATGCAACTGTAAACATGAGACTCATGTACGGTCCATAGACATCCACACAGTCTGAAGGCGACTTTATGTCCAGTTTTTGGCGCACCTGTATTCTGACTGCAGCCTGTTCCAAGGTCAGGTGTGGAATGACATCACTTCAGCACAAAGACTTTGGAACATTTCACATTTTTTTTTTTTTTCATTTCACATTCTTGAACAGGGATGCTCAACTGTACTAATTCCTTGTTGCATGTTATGGGTCGGTGCCAAAAGAAACGACAAGAAGACCTGATGAATACAGCTTCAGAGGTCTCACTGAGACTAGTGAGCTCACAGCCTCAGAAGCATCTCACATTTATTGAGGGCTAAAGGCGGGCTAAGGAATGTGTATAATTACTTAGGTGAACACAAACTACTATCTCTATTGACTTCCTCCATTCGCCTAACACTAGGTTCACACAAATGCTAGCTGATAACATCCCAGCAAGGGATCAAAGAACAGGGCGCCAGCAGGAGAAGCTGTTATCTGCAGCCTCGAATCCCAGCTTTCCGGGATTTACAAGTGAGAGACAGCAGCTCTCCTTGGGCTCTGTCTATTGCTCACTGCTCTCTTGGGATACTAGGCTTTAGTCTCATACCTATATTTCTATAAACCTGATTTTAATCCACCACTTGCCAGGACTGCCACAGTTTGGGTCATCTAAATGAGCTAATTCTCACCACATCTAGTGAACCTGTTTCCTGGGATGGTACACAATGCTCCGGGGAGGGCAACTTTTAGCAGGGTACAGCAGTACATGGCTGTAATCCCAACAAATCAGGAGGCTGAGGCAAGGCTGCTGGAGGCCAAGAGTTCAATGCCAGCCTTGGAAGCACAGCAAGATCCTATAAAGAAACCACTGTACTGCACCTCATGCATCATAAACACCATTCAAAAAGAATAATGTGGGCCACAGAGATAGCTCAGCAGTTTAAGCGCCTGCGTAGGCAAGTGCAAGGACCCAGGTTCAATCCCCATGGACTGCAATCTGTGCCAGTCCCACCCTAAGTGCACCAAGCCAGCCACCAAGACCAGGCATGGTGGTATACACCTGTAATCCCAGCACTGGGGAGTCTAAAAATAGGAGGATCACCACAAGTCCAAGCTATGTAATGAGATCCTGTACCAAATACATTTTTTTAAAAAAGGAGAAGAAAGTTTTCAGGCTGAATTCCAAGTGGCTGAGGACACTGCTGAAAGGCGCCCCAGCCCCACCTCGGAGTCCTCCAAGGCGCCCACAACCTGGGGGCAGCTTACAGAGAAGGCCTCCTGCTTCTGCGCGATGTTGGTGTTCTTGTCGCTCCAGTCGTACAGCAGCTCCTCCTCCTCGCAGTCGTTGATCCACATGATCTCTCGGGATGTGGCCTGGATGATGTTCTGCAGCTGCCGCAGGTGGTCCATCCGCTCGAAGGACGCTTTCTGCAGAGCAAGGTCAAGAGCAGCATTCGCATAAGAACCTGCAGCTGCAAAGCGCTCTGCAGACCCTCAGGCAGACCTCTGTCTGCCTTTCACCAGGCTGCAGTAGACCTCAGCGGGCGTGGGAGGACCTGGGTGCAACTCCCACCACTGCAAAAGCAAAAAACTCAAGAGATCCTTTCATAAAAACAATTCTGGTTTTTTGTTTGTTTTTTCATCAAAACAGTTCTAAGAGCAAGTAAGGCCTGGTGCATTCGCTAACCATGGAGTAGGGGGAAAGAACCTGTGCAGATTTATGGTGAACAAGAGGTCAATTTTAGATTCAAGCAGCCTAATCCTGAAGGCTCCTTTAATTGGGTTGATTGATGGATGGATTAATGGATGGACTGATTAACTGTGGTCCTGGGGACAGAAGCAAGGACTCAGGAACGAGAGCTCCCTACTGCTGAGCACATCCCAAGCCCAAGATGGCCTTGCTGTAGACAGTGATGTTCAGGATTACGGACACCCTTTGAATGCTCAATCAAGTTCTCCCTACCCTCTCCCTACTCATTGCCATTCAGTGCCATCTGTTACACCCCCAGGCCCACCAGGAAAGTTGTGTCACCAATAGCCACGTTACATCACTGCCATCAAGGAAACACAGTTATTCCTTAACAACCTACCCATTTCACCACTGCGCAGGCTTTTAACCTATTCTTTTTGGTAGAATTCTGTATAGCTTACTTATAGAACCTCACTGTCTTTTTTGTTGTTGTTCAGTGCCGCTTGTTTATACAGCACTGAGTAAAGTTTTGCTGATTGCGCTGTACAGTACAGTACTTTGTTTTATGTTCTGTTGTACACCTCAGTCCTGCACGTAGGAATTAAGCAAATAAAATCAAAGTCACCATGCTGGAATTTCCTTTGCCCATTTCTTCATTCTGAACATTATAAGCTACGCACTGTGCACAATTCCTTATTTAGCAGCCGATTCATTTAAGCGGGGAGTCACAGATGTAACTCAGGACATTAAGCAAGGAATGTCTGCAGTTCTTCTAAAGAGCCAATTCATAAGTGGCATTCATTGTCTTAACTGCAAATATTTAACAATTACCATTTATGTAACAGACAACCTGCAAACAGAACAGTGCCGGGCACTGCTTTCCAGAAAAACAAAAATCTATTAAAACTCAAAAACCAACTCAAGAGCAGCACCAACATGAGCATCTACGAGCCCAGAAGTGAGCACAGCTCCAAAGCCTTGGGGGCAACTTGGAAGCCCGGCACTTCAGGAATCACGCCACTTACCAGCAGGTTCTCATATTCCTCCTCTAACTGGTAGATTGCGGACTTCTCACGCTAGAAGGGGCCAAAAAAACAGGTTAATGATTTAATGACCCTGATATTTACATAGAAAGAGCAGCCCTTGCAGGGCTGTAAGGAGTTCAAGACCAGCTTGGAGTACAAAGTGAGTTCCAGGCCAGCCCACATAATGAACTCCTGCACTGAAAAACAAAACAAGGGCTTCCAAGATAGCTCAGTGGCCTAAGCGCCTGCTTAGGCAAATGCTGGGACCGGGGTTCAATCCCCAGTACCACATGCTATGCCAGCCCCACCCCTGTGTGCTGAGCCAGCCCCTGAGTCTGAGCATGGTGGCACATGTCTGTAATCCCAGCGCTGGAGAGGCTAAGACAGGAGGATCACTACGAGTCTGATCTATGTAGTGAGACCCTGTACCAACTACATGAAAAATTAAAAAAAAGCAAACAAAAGAAGTAGCCCCTCTAAACCTTTGGTGTCAGATACTGGCTTCAGATCCCTCAGCAGAAATAGGTATTTGCTCTGAAGTCTTTTACCCACAGGGACCTTATCCCAGGTGGTTTGAAGGGAACCCTTTGCTGGCCTAGAAGAGCCTGTGACACTGTAAAGACCTGATCTTTGTCAATTAAAGTCTCCCTGGTTCAAGCTTATAATGCTAGAACTCTGGGAGGCTGAAGCTTCCCTCCAGGCTGTGAGCCAGGAAGCGTGCACAGGCCCCCTAATCTTTTCGGCTCCACTCATCCCCACACCAGCACCCTCTCTAGCAGATCCATCTCAGTCAATTCCAGTCTCTTAGGAGAGAACAATAGCCTCATCTTTCGGACAATGCTGCCTGGCACAGAGTAATCACAAACCCTGCCGGGCACTTTCTGGACGAGCACCCACCAGGTCAGCCTTGATCTTGTCCAGCTGCCAGCGGTAGTCCCCAATGGCATTGTGCAGGCTCCGATGGCTGTTGATGTGCTGTTCCACGGAGGCCAGATCCACACCCCAAGCCACCATGTCCATCTCTGCCTGCAGAGGGAGGGAAAAAGGAGGAGAGGGCCCTTGATGTCTCTCATCTGCAGGTGACTCACTCTGGGCGGCAGCAGGGGCGAATGCCCAGGAAACAGACACCACTCTGCTTCAGATAAAGCTAACGATGCAGAGCTGCTTGGGAGGCTGAGGCAGGAGGATCGCTTCAGCAGGGGAGTTCAGGGTCAACCTGGACCTCTACCTCAGACTACTTCAGAAAAAAAACAAAAACAGTATGCACTGCAAGCACACACTAAGAAAAAACAAAAGTTATTATCAAACTTAAGGTCTTAATTTTAATTAATGTTGGCAATTTTTTTTTAAGTACATTTGCCATACAGAATGATCTCATTCATCATGGGGAATTTGTTCCTGTTCATAACACATCTTAAGTCTTTTTCACCATTCTTCTCCCTTCCCTTCGACGCTTATTCCCCTCCCCCATTCACAAAAGCTGTTCTAATCCTCTTCCCTTCCTACCCTCCCTCCCCTTCACTTTTTTTTTTTTTTCTTCAGAACCTCAGATTGAACTCAGGCCCTGGAAAGAACTTATTCTACTGAGCCATCTCCCAGGCCCCTCCCCTTCCCATTTGAATAAGACTTTCCTGCTCCCCACATCTACCTGTTTTGCTCCTTACTTACACTTTGGGCTTGTCACACAAGAGAAACAGTGTGATATTTAAACCTGTGTGTCTGATTTACTTCACCTAAGATTATGACCACAAGAAGTCCTGTAATCCCAGCACTTGGGAGGCTGAGGTAGGAGCATCACTGCATTTGAGGCCAGCCTGAGCCACAGTGAGTTCAAGGCCAGCCTGAACTAGATAGTGAAACTGTCTCAAAAAAAGAAAGAGAGCCAAGGAGTTAGCTCAACAGCATAAGACCTGCCTAGCAAACACAAGGTCCTCAGTTTGATTCCCAGTACCACAAACAAAGAAAAAGACAGAGGGCAATGAGACAGTCAGACAAGGCAGGTGAGAGGGCACTTGCCAGGAAGGGCTGGGACACTGCTCAGTGTGAAGACCAGAACCCAACCCCTAGTACCACCAAAACAAATGAAACCGCACGGTTCCTGGGCTCTGTCCTGGGGCAGGGCCATCGCCTCAGCCTCCTCCACAAGAGCACACGCCAAGTTCCACATCACTTGCCCCATCTCTCAGACAAGCATTCCTGGCTCGTGGGGTGGCGGCAGGAACAGCCCGCACATTGTTCAGGCCACATGCACGGGGAGGCTTCAGAAAGGGGAACCACTTCGGAGTCAGATAACTTAGGCTCTGGGGACTTTGCCCCTGGCTCCTGCGGCAGCAGGTGCACGCGCTGGGACACAGCCATCCCTGCTGGCCTGGTGTGTGATGTCCAGTTGTAGGGTACAGGGATCAGTGTCAGACTCGCCCATCAGCAGCAACACAAATCAGGGAGGGAAAACAAAACCCGGGCCCAGGGAGAAGTGTGCCTGCCTCCCCTCCCTACTGTGCCCCTGGGAAGCAGTTGGGTCTTCTGGGAGGAGGAGGAGTGCAGGCCATGCTGTGGGGGTGGGCGGAAGCCACCAGGACTGCATGCCCGAGCTCAGAAGCATCTTCCATCAAGGGCTGTCCATTAGAGAATGGCACACAGCTGTGTCCCAGGGCAGTGGCTTTCTCAGAAATATAAAAATGTTGAATCTTTGCCTCAGTGTGTTCCAACAAAGCCAAAACCAACACGAATACAGAAAATGACAAAGGGCAAGCTGTCACTTTGTGCAACTGTCCCACTGATTTTGGAGACACTGGGGTTATGAGGTTTCAGAATTCATTTGGCTCAAAGGTCGCTTTGCCTATCATTAAGGATCCTGAGTTCGGCATGGGGATGCACGTCGGTAACACCAGCTCTCAGCTGGCTGAGGCTGGAGGCTTGTCACCAGTTCAAGGCCAGCCTGAACTACATGGCAAGATCCTCTCTCAAAAAACCAGACAGGGCCTGGGAGATGGCCCAGTAGAATAAGCGCTTCCCTGGCAAGCACAAGGGCTTGAGTTCAATCCCCAGTTCTACCAAAAATTAAAAAGACAGACAGACAGACAGACAGATATAATACATCAAAATAACATAAATCTGAGAAAAAGTAAACTGAATGAATGAACCCATCAATGTCTAGTGGCAAAAGCCTTCACTACTTAGGAAAGAACACACTCAAAACTTGGAAAAAGCTAACATGGGAGCACTGGCCTGTGGACCCATTATGTAGGAGGAGGCCCAGAGGCAGGAGGATCACCCGAGTCCATGAGTTTAAGACCAGCCTGGGCAACAAAGGGAAACCCAGTGTCAAACTGAAAAACCGAAGTGGCTGAAGAATTTAAGAGCCAAGGCTAACCTGGTTCCACAACAGCTAATCAAGCGTCCTCCCAACCACGACCACACTGCCTAGCGATCCCGCCCAACCCCCAACCTATTCTAACATATCTGCTTTCTCCTCCCGAGAAGGGTGGTTCTTTAGTTGTGGGTTTTCATTATAAAGTTCCCCTCCTTGTGGTTTTGGCCCACTTCCACTGCCACCTGCTCATTCCAGTGCACGGCCACCACATAAAACAACGAAACAATAATTAGCAGAGAAAAACACTCAGGAGACCCCGCTCATCCTCCTGTTGCCACGGT
Source organism: Ctenomys sociabilis (assembly GCA_004027165.1). Lineage (NCBI taxonomy): Eukaryota > Metazoa > Chordata > Mammalia > Rodentia > Ctenomyidae > Ctenomys > Ctenomys sociabilis. The sequence goes on from PVKA01001667.1 coordinate 63,265, forward strand.
CTCCTTTCCACTCCCACAGCAAGGACACAATGCCCACCAGTGAGACCAGGGACTCTTCATAGTGGTGGGGACCCCACAAGCCCAACCCAGAACATCCAGCCTCCTCCCAGGAAAGCACACACCTGAGTGCCTCCCTCTGATGAAGTCGGTTGTCACCAGCGCTGAACAATAACGTTATTATTTAGCCAAGCGCTGGGCAACCAGAACAGGGCGGCTGTAACCCAAGCCACCACCCCAAGGTCTCTGGGACACGGGAGTTCAGGGCCCAAGGCCACAGCTGCCCACCCAGCTGCCGCTTACCCGCTGCTGCCGCATCCACCCCAGACACTCGCTGGTGAGGCGTTTGGTGAACTCATCCCAGCCGGAGCCGCTCTGGCAGGTGTACCCTCCGCCACCCTTGGAGCTGGCCCTCCGCGCGCGGGGGACACTGATGGCTTTGTACAGGGCTCGCATCTGCTCCTGGAGCTGGAGCAGCCTGGCGGAGAAGGCAAACAGTGATCACCACAGGGAGAGGGCCCAGGAGAGCAGTGGTGAGCTGACAGCACAGGCACCGCAGCCCACCAGGTATTGCTGAGAGCGCTAAAGCGTTCACCATCACTGGGCTAGGGGCCACATGCAGGGCAAACTTCCACTTTCCTGGGACTCCTGGGAGTCCACACAAAGGCCACAGAGGTTTCATCTGAAAACATTAAGTCCTAGGAGGCCACTGAGAGCGGAACCGTCAGAGGTGTCACAGCCGCGGCCCAGCAGGTCGCACCTCAGGGCTCCTGTCCTGGAGATCGGCCTTGAACCCCAGGCCCGGCACCAGGACAGCAAGCTGCATCTCTGCCTGCAGCCCCGCTGCCACCTCCAGAGCCCCACACCCACATCTACTAAAGCGGATTTGATACAAGGTTTCTAGAAAGTGAATGCAGCCGAGGCCTCCCCACCGCCCCGCAAGTGGAGGTACAGTACCACCCCTTAAGGAGCTCAGCTCTACAAAATACGCAGAGCCACTTTGGGAGACCAAGGCTGGAAGAGCGAACATTCAAGCCCACCCTGAGCTCTTTTGTAAGACTCTTTCTGAAAAAAAAACAAGTAACAGAGCTGGGGATGTACCTCAGCACAAAGGCCTTGTTTCAATCCCCAGTACCACAAAGAAAAAACATTTTTTTAAAAATAAAAAATATAAAACAGAACCGTCTGGGGCAGGTCTAGTTCATCCTTCTCAGGGCAGCTTTGCACCTGCACAAAAAGATGAAGGTATGGTTTGGGTGGTTTTTTTTTTTATTGGAGACACAGAAAGCTACAGGACACCAAGGAAGGAAGGTTCTCCCCGGGAAGCTAGTGCTTCCTCCAGAGGAAGAGCGGAGAGACGGCACAGAGCTGAGGCCACCCGTCCGTGCCTGACCACAGTACCTTTTCTGGTAAGCATCACAGGGCTGCCCCATGTGACGCATCTCGCGGATCAAGCTATCGGTGATCTCCATCTGGTCGTTGGCCTGTGCAAAGCATTCGTCCAGCTCCCTACTCCGAGCCAGCTGGATGCCATCTCCATATTTCAGCTCCTAAAAGGAAGAAGGCGCGTGAGGGAAAGAAAACACATCACACTGGAAAGAGAAGCTCCGACTACCGTAAGAGCAAAACTATCTACTATAAGCAGAACAGGTATCGGTGTCCCCGCCTGATCAAATTGTAAAAAAGATTTCTCACTGAAAGTGATTATATGAACTTGAGATTAGGAGGTAACCAGGGAGGTTCAGGGAACAAATTTTGTAGACAGTCTTTTAAATTTTCATTTGGATTTTGAAAGGAAATTCACAGAATGCTCATTTACCTCTTGCTTCAACATGTTAAAGGCATCCACTTTTCGTACTGACATGGAACATTCATTTATGGTGACCTCACGGTGGTAAGAACACTATTCCAGCCAAGTGTGGTGCTCATACCTGTAATCCCAGCACTAGGGAGGCTGAGGCAGGAGGACTGCCATGAATTCAAGCCCAGCCTGAACTATATAGCAAGACCCTACCTCCCTCAACCCCTCGCAAAAATGGTTGTGAATGTAGCTCAGTGCAAAAGGCTCAGGCTGCTTTCCATACCAAGTACTAGGAAAGAAAACTGTTGAAATGTAACCGCTACTATGAGCTATGCAGAAGTGGGGCAGTGAGAGGTGATTAATCCTGCCATGTGACTCATGGATTTTACCTTCCAAGCGGGCTGCTACGAAAGCCAGTTTGGCAAGGCCTCATGCCCACAGGATCCCATGTGACACCCTGCACCTCTGAGGACACTGCCAGCACACAGGCCATCACCGAATGGGACCCGTCAACCTTGGCCCTAGACTGTGCACATAAATATACCCTTTCTTCATAACTCAGCCATCTGTGCCACTGTGTTATTATCAAGAGAAAATGGACTAAAGCCATCCCCTTTGTCCTCTGTTCTGAAAGAGAACATCTGTACTGAGGGTATGGCAGAGGTCAGGGACGGGGATGCGCTTGCAACTGGGAGGGCCAGCACGGGCACTCACAGGCTGCACGATGAGCTCGGCCCGCATCAGGCAGTCAGCACAGTTCTGCAGCAGCTCCTGGATGGTGTTCTGGTTCTGGAGCCGGGACATGGTGCCCGTCTGCCTGCGGGGCCAACGGAGAAAACAGCGTAAGTAGATAGCACTGGCTCAATTTGGAAGTAACAAACACAGGTTAAAAGTTCTGCAAAACTCATCACCCCACTCTCCAGTCCCCACCGCCCTGTATTCCTTCTCCCCACTCTCCAGAGACATGTGCAGGTGTATTTAGTTGGATATATATATATATATTTTTTTTTTTTTAATCATTTGAAAATAATCATGCTCAACTCTTAAAGATTTCAGCATAAAACATTCCTTTATGAAACCAGTGTATGACTTTCAAAATCAGGGAATTCACATGGGTATATTGTTTTCTAAACCACACAGCTTCAAAGCTCACTGTGAGGGCTAACGACATCCTGCCCAGCACCTCCCCCCAGGTCCTCTGATTGTCCCAGCACATTTCTGATGCTGTCACCGAGCTGTCACTGAGCTATTCCTTATCGCTTTCACACTTGGTCCCACAGCTGGGTAAAATGTCATGTCGCCAGCCACAGGTCCCTATGCTGAGGCGGCCCCAGGGACAGACGCAAGCAGGAAGACCTCACCGGCAAGTGTGGCCAAAGGCAGAGGTAGATGAGAGAAGAGCTAATTCTACAAAACTGTTTTCTGCAATCACAACAAGAGACAAGTGACTGTAAAGAAATCACTGTGTGAGGAAATGGGAAAACGTCACGCAGTGCAAAAGCAAGCCCATTGCCCCTCAAGGTGCTCTGAGGGTGAATATTTTTGGCAGTGAGGCTTACTTGATATACATTTCCAATGACTCCACAGAAACCCTAGAACAGTGAAGTGTCAAAGAAGAACCCTTGGAGCTAGGGAGATAGGCCAGTAGAGTAAGCGCTTGCCTGACAAGTGCAAGGTCCTGAGTTCAATTCCCACTACAAAAGAAAAACAGAAGAGACTAGAGGAGTTTCATTTGCTCTGTAACATAAGTAAATCCACAAAAGTTTCAAAGACTGCCCTGCTTTTTAATTTGCTAAAATAAATAATGCATTTCACTGCCTACTACAGTTCCATTTAAGAGAGATTTAAAACATACTGAATCACTGTTTAATGTTTGTGAAAAGGCTTCATTAATGCACTGCGAGATGCCAGAGATCCAAATGGGCTTCAGAGATACCTGGTCCATTTCTCAAGGGCAGCCTGTCCTGCTGCTGTGTTCGATGTCTCGCTACCAAACCTGACCTTCTCACTTGCCTGTGTCTGTGTGTGTGCCCATGTGTCCATGGATGTGTATTTGTGTGTGTTCCTCTGTGGTTTTGTTTGGTTGGTTTTTGTGACAAGGTCTTGTTATGTAGCCAAGACTGATCTCGGCCTCCTGTCTCAGCCTCCCTAGTGCTGGGATTACAGGCGTGTACCACCATACCTGACATCCTTATATGTTTTAGATAAAGAATTTCACTGTCCAAAACAAAATGATTCAGGCTTGGATTCAGAGCTCCATGGTGGAGAATCTGCCTAGCATTTGTGTGTGTGTGCTGCAAAAAAGAAAAAAAAAAAAAAAAAAGAACAGGTTTAGGAAACAATGGCAACACTGGGGCAATGGGGTAAGCACACTGGAATGTGGGTACGTCAGCTCCCACAGGGCCCGCTGCACCAGACTCTGGCAAGGAAGCACTTTCTTTCTTTCCTGGCCACCTACCCAGGTGCCTCCCTGCAAACCTAGTTCCTGACAAGCCAGGACTGGTAAGCGTGGGTACAGAGGGCCCTCCCTGGGAAGGGCTCTGGGCAGGCCCAGGCACTGCGCTGGCTGCAGCCTCCACCCTGCTTGGGCGAGCACTGCACCCCTGCCTCCTCCTCTGTGCATAGGGGCACTGGGCTGGCAACCTGGGTGGGGTGGGCTCCGCTGTCCTAACCTGTGCAAGACCCTCAAGGGGCACTGTCCGAGGTAAGGGAGAACCTGTGGAGGCAAAGAAGACAGGCAAAGAAGACAAAAGCCACCCTGGAACCTGAGAGGGGCTAAGGCAGGCCCTACGAAGTTGTTCTTTGTTAGTGGTTTTTTGCTTTGGCTTCTGTGTGTGTGGCGCTGGGCATTGAACCCAGGGATGGAACATGGATGGCAGGAGCTCTATCCCTGAGGCACATCCCCAGCCTTGTTCTCCTGGGGAGAAAGCAGGGGTGGCTTTCTTCTGAAATGTCTGGAAATTCTGCTCAGCCACAAGCATGCAAAAGAAAGGGTTACCCTGGGTGCAGGGAGGCCAGCGTCTCTTAACTGATTAAACAAGGCCGGCAACCAGGCCACCATAAAATCTCACCACCAGCAAGCTATAAGGGAGGCAGATAAGGGAACTGGGCAGGGCAGGTGGGATCTAGGCTAGGACTTGGCTCTCCAATTTTTCTGTGGATCTAAAGCGAATCCAAAAGTCCAGGCTTGGTGGTGCACACCCATAATCCCAGTGCTGGCAAGACTGAAAACAGTCTGCAAGTCTGAACTGCGTAGTGAGATCCTGTACCAAATACATAAATTAATAATAACAATAATGAATCCAAAATAAAGATGCATCTTAAAGGGGGCCTGGGAGTGTAGCTCAGTGCTAGAACATCTATGAATGCACAGGACATCTGAGCCCAGCACCAAACACAAGACAAAGTTAAACACAATGACAAAGAGGTCAAACACGACTGTGAATAAATACACCCAAAGTGGGTGGGGCAGGGTGGTACATGCCTGTAACCCCTGCACCCAGGAGGCTGAGGCAGAAGGGTCACAAATCCAAGCTAATCCTGGATAATTTAGTGAGACTGTTTCAAAATAAGAAATTTTAGAAGGGGTGCAGAGTGCAGGGGAGGGCGTGATGCTGTAGCTCAATGTGCAGGCCCAGGGCTCAATCTCTAGTATTGCCCCCCACCAAAAAAAGTGTATCCAAGGCACTCTTCACTTTTGAGTCCATGAGCCAAAATTCACCAGCTTCTATCCCTGACTACTAGACTAGTTAGTTACAAAACTTGGCAATGAGCAGTGTCCAGAAAAGTGGGGGCAAGCCAATTAAATGCAAGAGTAGGAGTGGGGGCGCTTCTCTATTTTAATTTCCTCCAAGTTTCCGAAGACGTTCCTACTTTTCGAGATGCACTGACATCTCTATAATGACACAGCATAGTCTTATCCTGCCCACTCGGGACAACTAACTCCACATGCTGTTAACACCACCAAAACAATTCCTCCTGCCTGACGGAAGGACTTGTGTGTGTTCACCTCAGCCCGCCCTTAGTAGAACTCAAATCTTTGCGTGTTTTGCTTGGCGCTGCAGTACAGACCCACAACTGCATGGGAAAGACGAAGGTGCAGGATTGAATGACAGCCAGCTACTGGGTGTAACCTTTCAAGACTGCTTCCGGTCCCTAAGCAAAGCCTACTTATCCTATAGAAACAGATTCCCACCGCAGCCTGAAGATGTGGGAAGAAAGGGAAAAGAGGGTGCACAAGTGGCTAGCCCTGTGCACCCCAGAAGGCACTGGGCCACGAGAGGTCTATGAGTGACCAGGGAAAGAGAAGCCTCCTGGACAGTTCCGCCTGCTTGTCTCAGCCCAGCGAACAGCCTCACAAGCTCCTCAGGAGTAACTGCAGGTAGAGAGCAGGCCAGACACCTCCGCTGCCACCAGAGCCACACTGGGTTCTTCCACCGGAGCCAGGGGACGTTTGCATTTTTAAAAAAGTTGTATATTCAAAACCTTCTAAATCGGATCATGTTGTTATTAAGAAGTGAATTTAGATTTCTTCCATCTCACATCTTCTGGGCTTCAGTTTTTTCATCTACTGGGCTCGATAACAGCCATGATTTCTTGAGCAACTGCCCAACAGACCCATTCTTGTTGAAAGTAAGGTAAAGTCTGTTCTGATTAAAGTAACGGGTTAGCCAGGCATAGTGGCAGACGCCTGTAATCCCAGCAATCAGCAGGCTGAGGCAGGGGAATTGGGACCAGCCTGGGATACAAAGGGAGCTCAAGCCTAGGCTGAACTACATAATGAGACCCTGTCTCAAAAAGGAGGGTGGGGGGAAGAAAGAAAGAAAGACTGGGGTTACTCTTGAATTCATACAGCACACTTTGGCAAACTGCCAAATCCCACCTAGCACGAAGGCATAACTTTTAAATAAATGTATTTATTTAGCAAAAGTATCCAGGTTTTCAAAGTTCCTCCCTGCAAAGAAACTTCCAGCACTGCCGCACATGTGTGTTAGACGTGGGAAATTTTACACCACGCTGGGAACTGAACTAAGGAGATTCACAGTTCCACCTTGAAATCACAATTCAGTGGTGCGGAAGATGAAAGACATCATATTTTTCTTACCAAAAACAGCAAATAAAAAATATTGATTTGGGTACAAGCAACAGAACAGTATTTTCTTCTAAACTAAAATAGCTATCCTTGAAACAGCAACATTCGTCCTTCCAAACTTTTTTCTTTTTTTTTTTTTTTTTTTGAGACAGGGTCTCACTATGAAGTTCAGGCTGGCCTTAAGCTTACTTAGAGCTCAGGCTGGTCTCGAACTCACAACAATCCTCCTGCCTCAGCCTCCCGAGTGCTGGGATTACAGGAGTGCGCCACCACGCCCGGCTTCCTTCCAAACTTTTGACTCTTCTGAAATTGTTTTCTTATCTTTGGATGCACAGACAAATGAATCATACTACAAAGAAGTTGCCAACACAAACACTTTTTTAAAGTCAATTCTCAACTTGTTCAAACAAGAAATAGTTGCTCACATTTATGGAAGGATCCCATCATCGCCAGCTAAAAGGAAAACACGTCCTGGATTTTAGCCCAAGTGGTCCACATGAAGACAAGAGCTGTACACAGCTGTTTTATTTTACTACATTCAAATAACATTCTTTCTTCTTTACTAATATATATATATATATCCATAGCCAGGCAAAGTGGTGCACGCTTGTAATCCCAGCATGATGTTAGGCTGAGGAAGGAAGACTGCAAACTCTAAACCAGCCGCAGAAATTCAGCAATTTAGCAATCCCCAGTACTGTCAGGTTAAAAAAAAGGAGGCCTCCACAATTAGCTGTCTTAGGCATTAAAGTTTGTTACCAAAATACTACGTAGAAAAAAAGGAAAGACAAATATATTGAAGAAAGGTATTCAGGGCCAGGCGTGGTGGCGCATGCCTGTAATCCCAGCCCTCGAGAGGCTGAGGCAGGAGAACTGTTGTGAGTTCGAGACCAGCTTGAGCTACAAAGTGAGCTTAAGGCTAGCCTGAACTGCATAATGAGACCCTGTCTCAAGAAGACAAAAAAGAAAAGAAAAGAAAGGTATTCAGTATAACAAGGTGAAAATGTTTTAAAATAATTACTTTTTATTTTATAAAGATAATTTTATGATAATTTTTATTGTTCATTAGACACCCATCTAACTATATTTTTCTACTATTTTAGAAAAAAAAATTTTTCTACAAGGGCTGGGCATGGATCCTACAGATTCCCACATGCAGGATAAACACCCGGAAGTGCCGAGCTGCACTTCCGGGCAGCCTTGCTTCCTCCCGCATCTGAGCCTTCTCTCCCACTGGCCTCCTTCCCCTCCTTTGCCCTCTTTCCACCTTTCTCCCTCTCCTCTTTCTCGCCTCTTTCTTTTGGTTATTCAATCAGGAGATCTAGACAATCCGCCTGAAGCAGAGCCTTACATGTCTTCATAGTCTGGGTCCTAGAACAGTGGTCTA
>PVKA01001667.1:71641-107262 GCA_004027165.1 Ctenomys sociabilis
AAAAAAAAAAAAAAAAAAAAAAAAAAAAAAAAAAAAAAAAAAAAAAAAAAAAAAAAAAAAAAAAAAAAAAAAAAAAAAAAAAAAAAAAAAAAAAAAAAAAAAAAAAAAAAAAAGTTCAGTAAAAACGTAGACAATCATAATTATTTACTGTAGTAATACCTTAAGGCCTAATGCTCAGCTCTTTATAATTGTTAAAGGATTTTTCACATATGTTTTATTGAGTTGGGTTGTTGTTGCTTCGTGTTTTTCACGCAGTCTTGCTATGTGGTTCAGGCTGATCTTGAACTTTCAACGGTCCTCCTGCCTCATCGGACCTCCGAGACACCAGTAGTACAGGCTTGTGCCACCATGCCCAGCTTGTTTGACTTTCTTTAAAAGAAACAAATTTCATCTTATCCTCCTTTATGTAGGATGACACCCCCGCTCCAAGATTCATTTAACCCCCACGCATCAGCTGAAATGCCATGTGTTCATCTGCAGGAGTTACAGACCCAGCACAAAGCCTGCCTGTTGCACCTCCACCCACTCTGGCACAATTATCTGCACACCTGACTACCTCAGTCCTGGAGAGCAAAGTCCCACACTAGGTTTGTGCCACTCCTATGCACACCTAACAACGCAGCTTGTGCACAAGGAGGGCCCTGATGTGTGCTTGTTCGGCTCGGACAGTAGGAGCAAAGCATGACTCATGTCAAGACAGTACTGCTCGCCACCCTGATGCCAGAAGCGCACTGGAGAATTCTCATCTTCCCCAAAGAGGCATAAAAAGGCTTTGTCTCTAAACGTCTAAATGAAGGAGCTTCCTTGACCCTTTCTTCTCTTCACCCAGCAGCTGTGGAGGCAGCTTGCTACTGAAAATTTTCTTTCACTAGAAAAGAAAGAAGTCAGGGGGTGTAGCAGCACCGGCCTGCAGTCCCAGTACTCTCAAATTTGAGCCCAAGCTGAGCAGTTTAGCAATTCAGTGAGCCTTTAAAAAAAAAAAAAAAAAAAAAGTCAGGCCAAGGAGATGGCTTAGTGGAATAAAGCACTTCCCTGGCAAGTTCCCCGAAAAACAAAAACAAAAACAAGACACCTTGGAATTATAGCTCAGCATGAAGATCCTGCATCCACCAAAAAAGATACTACTTCTGTTACAAGTGTTTCTGTTCTCACACTGCGTAGCTGACAGCTGTTCTGAGAGTTAAAGTGATTACTCATCGTTGACTTCATCAAAACTTAAGAGGCCATCCACTCGTGGGGCCTACTCCAGCTCAGCCCCTCCAGCTGCACAGCTGAGACAAGCAGAGTCACGGACACCCTGCACCCTAGCCCAGCGGCTGTGAGGTCCCCAGGGACTGCAGGAGCCACTCCTCTGCCAGCCACAGTGCTCTCTGTGGTGGGCAACCTGTGGTTGTCACCTGGTCCTAAAACTGCCTTTCTGTGGTTTTATCTTTCTCCTAGCCTATAATTTTTAGTACACTGTGCAGGAAATGGCACATGGGGTATGGAAATATCACACATTCCCCCCCCCCCCCCCCCCGGCAGGAATTTTCTGCTGTTTTAATAAAATGGGAGTTAAAATAAATTTAGGGGCCGGGGAGATGGCTCAGTGGAATAAGCGCTTCCCTGGTAAGCCCAAGGGCCTGAGTTCAATCCCTAGTTCTGCCAAAAAAATAAATAAATAAATTTAAATTTAAAAAGGAAGAGAGGATAAGGAAGAACTATGCTGAGATACCTAAAAGGGGCTGAGGCTACTCATCCAGAATGGTCATGTCTCACAGCATGAAAGAGATTTAGTGAAGGGACAGGAAAATTCAGAGAAAGACAACTTCCTTTTCTGAAATGATGATGTCACAAGAATATTTGGTTTTACAAATGCAATGTCAAGATAGGGCATTTCTGCTTTAAATTATTTCCAAATGCAAAAACTTACACTTATTTTACCGAACTCTGAGAAAATTGTGGATGAGTTATCTGATGACCCGTTGAAGACAGCTCCTCTGGCTCGGAGAGCAGTAAGGAGCACTCATGGGAGCACTGCCAAAGGCTCTTGAGTAAGGGAGGGAGTGAAAAGCACCAGTATTTAACAAAACTTCATGCCCTGACATTAGCAAGGAACTGGTTACAAACACAGATATTTGGAAGGAATTCTTGGTGTCATCTAAAAGTGAAAACTAAAATAATAATAACAATTAATAAATAAAGTAAATGTGAAAACTACCTTTTAAGGTCTGTTACTCTGGGAAGCTATGTTAACACCAGAGCCTGCTGAGTTGCTGTCTTCTGGAGATACTTGTGTTCAATCTCCTTAAATTGTATAAAAGTACAGCCTCTTAGTTTACTGGATAAATTTAAAACTCAGTTTTGTAGGAGGCTACTATGTTGTTAAACTATGTCTTCGAAGAGTACAGAAAAGGAAGACCGTACAAGTAACTTCTACTGAACTAGCAAAAATGATTTTTTTTTAATTCCAGGTGCCAGATAAAACAAAGGATATTATGTTTATTTATCAAGAACTTTATTTCCCAGCAAAACCTTCCATCTGTTTGCTGGGGTTTCTTATTAAAGAGTCCCCATTCATTTAAAATGTGCACGAGGTGTTGAAGAACGCGGCCCCTCCAGCCACCGAGCCTGTGTGCGCCAACAGCAGCAGTATTTCACAGGATAGCGTGTCAAACGATAGCGTGTCACAGTCTGGGTTTGGAGACCACAGCGTTGTGGCTCCATCAGAATTGTGCCTACCTAAGTCAGGACCCCTGGGACCAGGCTAGGGGAAGGGAAAGAAAAGAAAAGCAGAACTGAGCACTGTAATGCTCGAATCCTCTGGAACCCTCTCCTGTGGAAAGACTGGTTAGCTGAGTGTCAAGGCACACTCCCTGAGTCACACCCAAGCCCTCCTTTGCTGCACCAGAAAAAGCCAGCATTGCAGCATCAAGAGAATCAAGAGATTTTTTTTTTCCTTCCCAAAATAGCCCCACCCCTGAACAATGAAACCCAGCCTACATTTGGAGAAAAAATTAACTAACCTCCAGAGCAGGTTTGTTGCATTAAATAACAATTAAATTAGGATAATTCAGAATCAAGGATCACCTCAAGACAGAATCATATGGGTTTTTTTGTTCCTGAGTAGACAGAAGACTTACAAGAGGATCAGTCGCAGAAAATAATGGTTTGAAATACATAAATATTTCATTGGAGGGCCGGCAAGATAGCTCAACAGACTAAGAGCCTGCTGAGGCTACCACAGGGACTGGGGTTCGATCCCAGGCAACACATGCCACCGTCCCCATCCCCAGGTGCTCTGAGCTGGCCACTGAGACCAGGTACAGTGGCTCACACCTGTAATCCCAGCACTGAGGAGGCTGAAAACAGGAGGAGCGCTATGAGTCTGAGCTGCGTAGTGAAACCCTGTACCAAATACATAAAATCAATTAGTTAATAAAAAAAAAAATATTTTTACCGGAGTGCAGAGTCAGGGATGCCACAGACTAAAAGGAAATTAAAACCTCTCTAGCTAGGAAAGAGTTTACGAGTAGAGTAGAAGAATTCCAATATTTGCTTTTCTCTTCGGCCATGGAGCAGCCTGGGTCCAAACCTCGCTCAACCACCTCCTAGCTGTTATCACCCTGAGCAGTTCCTGCTGTAAACTGGGACACTTGCTTTGAGGCTGGAGACCACACACACCGCTGGACCCTCAGAGGTGTCTGCCAGGTGACAGCGACCATTATTAATGGTGGCTTTGAGTGGTTTTTTTTTTTCTTTTTTTCTGTTTTTTTTGGCAGAACCAGGGATTGAAATCAGGCCCTTGCAGTTGCTAGGGAAGAGCTTATTCCACTGAGCCATCTCCCCGGACCCGAGTGTTTTTAAAATGTACAACTTATCCCCCTTTAAGAACCGCAGCTTCCTTCTGCCCAACCAAACGCCCTCCTTTGGCTTTCCAACACCCTTGCTCCTTGCTCCTGTCGGCTTCCAGCTCAAAAAGGAGCCGCACTCTATGGATCCCGGATCTTCTTGCTTTCCTCTGCTTCCATCCGTGTCTGTTTCCATCCAGAACAGTGGAAATACTCCCAGGTCTCACTCAGCACCACATCCTTCGTCCAGTGTTCCCAGGGCCTCACCGCTCGGCCAGCCCAGCAACTTTTTCTCTTGGGTGGTGCTGGGATCAGGAGCAGGGCCCTGCCCTTGCCAGGCAAGCACCCTGTGACTGGGCCACACCCAGCCCTACCCCTGCTTAGTGCATGGAGCCCACACTCCTGTCTCCTCTTTTCACCTTGATTTCCTCAGCACCTCACACATGCCCACAGTAGGCACCCAGCAAATACTGAATAAATGAGAAAACAGAGTTTGGGGCGCTGTCCCATGTCTCACCTGCAAACTGAGCCGTGAAGGCAAAGAGCAGACAAGGTGAGGACCCCTGGGTTCTCAGGCCAAGCAGCTGAGGAGGCCCTGGGGTCCTGGGCAGGTCTGGGGCGTCTGTCCCACTGGGAACAAGAACAGCTTCCGTGGGCTAGGGGGCCTGTAGTGTCCTTTCTGTCCTAAAATTCAGGGCCAGTGTCCCACAGGCCTTTTGGTTTAATTTTGATAATGGGCACTGTATGCTGGGGATGAACTTTACCTATTTTGGTTTGGGTATCGTGAGATCTGGAGAAAAGTCAGTTTTCATGTTATAACCACGCATTTCTGAAGGCTAATGACTATGTTCTGCTTTTAATCCTCCCACAAAATCCGCACACTGGTGAAAGGGCTGTCTGGCTTGGTTACTTTGGTGAGAAATTTCAGAACAGATTAGCAATGTTTCAGCGGCGAGAATAAAACTAGAGAAAGTCTGCTTTAATGGAAAATAGTATTAATATGATGTCCCATACAAGAAAACTCAAAATGTACATCTGCAAAACTCTGCCTCTTATACTATCAAATGTGTGATAGTTACCAAATATGAAAAGATAAAATTAAATAGAACAGAAGAAGCAGTGAAATAAAGTAGTTGTAGAATTCATCCAACCTAAAATAAGGACCCACAGGACAGGTAGGGACAGGGAAGTCGGAATTAAAATATAAGCGACCCTATCGCCATCCTACAAAAGGACAAGGGTTAGTGACGCAGAGAAAAGGAAACAAGATCGGACCCCTTCACAGTTTCAAATTTGTTTACAAAAGGACTGCTCAGGGGCCAGGGAGATGGCTCAGTATAATAACCGCTTCCCTGGCAAGTGCAAGGGCCGGAGAGTTCGATCCCTGGTTCTGGCAAAAAAAAAAAAAAAAAAAAAAAAAAAGACTGCTCATTTCAACGACATAATAAACTTTACATTCAACCATATCTTACACTAATTTTTTTTATTCTGTCCATTCACACACACATCCCAAAATTTTTTGTTGTTGTTTAGAAGAAACCTTCTGATGACAAAAAGCACTGATTAAAGCCTTCATCATCGTTCATTAAGCACAAGCAAAGAGGGCCTCCTACTTGTAAGTGCTCGCCAAGGGCAAGCAGATCCCCATGCAAAAACCACAGCACCGGAAAAACAGGTAGGGGCGCCCGCTCTGACTGCGGCAGTCGCCACGAGTTTCGGAAAATGCAGCGGTCAGCACACAGGGGCTCTTGCACCCCCGACAGCGTCGCTCCAGGCGGGATGACTTTCGGGGAAACTCCCACGGGGGGGGGGGGAGAAGGGGGCAAAGAATGCGCGCTGCGGGCCAGGAAGCCTCCGCCACCTCGGCTGGGTCCTTTTCCCTTCCCAGAGGGAAGCACAACTCAACAAATTCATCAACACACTTTTAGCCGCAAAGACACAATATACGGCGAAAGAACACGAAGCCACCCCCAAACCGGTTGTGTGAGTGAGGAAGCCTAGAAAAATATGGATCTTCGCGCAGTCCATTACCCTGTAAGTGAATTAACTAAAGTTTTGTCTCTCCACAAAATATACAGAAAGCCAAAGGAGTAAAACACTACATGAAGACGTTTATATCCACTCTAAAGCAGAGGAGGGTTGGAGTGTAGCTCCGTGACACAGCATTTTCCTACAACTTCCAGGCCCTAGGTTTGATCCACACCACTGCAAAAAAACAGTAATAATAAATCTAGGCTAATAGGAACCTATCGAATCCTCCTACTAATAAATACTTGGTCCATATAAAATGTGGATAAAAAGTTACTAAAAATTCCTTAATACTCTTAATTTGGACTTAAACAGGAAACTGATCCACCAGTTTCAAAGAATGTGCTTCCCAAATCCTGGAAGGCTGCGACAGAAAAGTAAAAGTGTCCGTTTTAAAAGCTGGTTTTGAAATAAACCTAAAAACCCAAGTTTTTGCCTCCTATTGCTTGGCACATTTTTTCACGGAAATCCCCGGGCACGCATCATTCAGCAAACAAAAGAGCACCAATTAAAAGTTGTGTGTGTGTGTGTGTGTGTGTGTGTGTGTGAGAGAGAGAGAGACAGAGACAGAGACAGAGAGACAGAGAGACAGAGACAGAGAGAGACAGAGACTGAAGAAAGGAGGAAAAAAATAAATAAATGATCAGAATGCTCCAGAAATAAATAAATCTAAGCAGAAAACAGGTTGCGCAGTGCTTGCCTTCAAATCTGCTTGCAAAACAAAACCCGGCCAGTGTGTTCAGGTGGCCCTCCCCAGCCCAAGGCCACAAAGCCAAGACGCTGAGGTCTTGGAGCTCTGGCTTCTTTCCAAAAGCCCAGGGGAAATTGGGGGGAGGACGCCTTCTCCCGGGTCACGTGGCACCCAGAGTCCATCTCCGCGGACCACCCCAAGGCCCCTTCGGCTCTTTTCCGGGGTGAATGTAGGAGACCCAGCCCCACCCCTGCCTCCAAGGGGCCGCCGTCCCCAGCCCCCGCCCACCCGGGAGGTCCGCCCGCAGGCCTCGGCCAGGTGCCGGGCGCATCCCTCCTAGGCGGCCAGGCGCGGAGCCACAGGTGGTCTCGCCGCTCGGCTAAGGGCGCAGCCCACCGGAGGGGGCAGGCGGGCCCCAGACGATCCGTATCCCTGCGGCCGCCTCAGCGGAGGAGCTGAATTGAGGGGACTCTAGGGGAACCCCCGCGGGGTGTTCTTCAGAGGGCGGGCAGCGCTGCGCCGCCTGCACACGAACGCTCTCGGGCGGCAGAGGGGCTCAGGCGCCACTGCCGTCGTGGTCTTCAGGTGATCAAGAATGTGGAGCGAGTCGACAGACCCCCGACTCCCGCCCGCCTCGGCCCCCAACTGCTGCAGATTTGCTCTGACTGCAGTTGCAAAGTTGGGTGGCCCGCCTCCCAACAGCCCGCCAGGACAAAGGCGACCGCGGCCGGGCCAACGCGCGCCGAGAGCCGCGCAGCGAGGGCCCCGCAGCTGCGGAGCAGACGTCGGCGGGACGGGGCCACCAGGGGGAAAGTGCCGCCCACGCCCGGCGCGGGGACTCTAGGGTGGCTCGCTCCGCGCGCCGCCGTACCCACCCGTAGCCGTCCGAATTCTGATCGTTGACCGCATAGCGCCGCGAGTAGTAGGTCCGGCTGGTGCCCCCGCCGCAGGTGGCGTCGCAGCGCAGGTCGCGCAGGTCGCGCAGGTCGGGCCCGGACTCGGCGCGCGTCATGCGGCCCAGCGTGTTGAGACGCGGGTGGGAGCCTCCGTTGCAGCTCATGTCGGCGGCCTGGGAGCGCTCAGCGCCGAGGCATAAGCGAGGGGCTGCGGAGGGGCACGGGGACGCGACGGCCGGGCCGGGGCGCGAGAGGAGCTGCGGCTCGGAGGGCGGCGAGCGCGCACAGCGGCCGAGCCGCCGCTGGGTGTTGGTGTTGGTCGCGGGGGCGCAGTCTCCTCCCCGCTGGCACCCTGCGGAGGCCACACCTGGCCGCTTCTTCCCAGGGCGGGGTGCGGCCGCGGGTGTCACCGACGCGCTTGCTCGGCCGCCCCTCCCCACCTGCGCCCGCCAGCCGGACTCCGCCCTGCGCTACCGCGGCGGGGAGACGGCGGGACGGGGGCGGGGACGCGCTGAGCCGCCCGGGCCGGGCCAGGCCGGCCGGGAGATCTCAGTGACTCGCTGGGTCCCCAGGGCGAAAGCAAACCTGACGCCAGGGTCACCAGATTGGACAATTACTTATTAAATGTTTCCCTTGGCTCCCTCCTCGAAACGCTGGCAACAAGTTTTGGATGAGAACACAACTGTAGAGAGAATGTTTAGAATAACCATGGGGGGGTTGTTTGGGGACTTTGAGGTGGCTTTTGTTGTTGTTGTTCTAGTAATCCAGAAAATTTTCCAGAAATGCGATTTCTGAGACAGAAAAACTTTTTTACATAGCGCCACCACTCTCTGGGAAAGTGTTCACCAGAAATAATTTCTGGGGCCGAGGAGATGGCTCAGTGCGCAAGGGCCTGAGTTCAATCCCCGGTTCCGCCAGAATAATAATAATAATTATTATTATTATTTCTTTGGCATGAAAATAAAAAGGAAAATGCAAGACCCCCATTTTTACGGGGGAGGGGTAATAGCGTACAAATGCAAGTTGCACAATTTATTTAGTTGCTGTTCTGGGGAGGGAAATTGCAGCCTCACACCACATCCCAGCTCTGTCTCCACTCTTAAGGATAATTTTCACAAGAAATTGGAAAGATTCTGTTTCCAGATGTTGTAAAAGATCCTCAGGTTTACTCGTCGAGTTCACCCCACCACCACCACCACCTTCTCCAGAGACCAGGCCCCTTTGGGAGATGAAATTCTTGGCTGGAGTAGTGGCCCAGACCTGCTTGGGATGCCGCGCAGTGAGAATGAGTGACTGCTCCACCACTCCCGACAGTGAATGAGTGTTAACTATACCGGTCTCCCAGAACTGGGTTTAGAGACAGACCTGGTCACACCACCCGTAAACATCTCTATAATTTGGAAAGCTGTCAAACTACTCTTTAATGAACACCACCTATACATTAAATAGTTCTCATTTTCCCAAACGATGCCAGTCATCTTACTTTACAATGTAGTTCCAAAGTGTTTATGAATTGAAAAAAACCCAAAATGATAAATATCAAATTATATTTGCATATTCCAAAGAGAGCAGGAGAGTTCTGTGCATTTCCAATATCTGCACGTGCTATGACCCCTCAACGTTTACCCACAACCTTTGACAAAATATCTCACCCTTTTTCCTCTCAGGGAGCCAGAGCTGACCAATTTAAATATAAGGAATCAAAAATATATTGACATAAATTACTGTTAGCCCCTGCAGTAATTCTCATCATGGTCTCTACTTCCTCCTATTTGTAATAGAGGCTAATGTGGTCGCATCATTGTTCCAATGATTAGACAACATTAACGGAGAAACACAGTTTCTTCTGACCCAGTCAGGCCAGAAGTCACCCTCATGTCATGTACAGTGGTTGTCAAGGAAAAAAAGCCACTTCAGGGTATTAAGTAATGCATAAAATCTGTTTTCCCTCTTTGCATCTTATTTGTGAAGCAAATGATCATAACCTATGATACAGAAGAGATAATACCAGACTTGGCAAATGACAAAGATGCGACAGCTATGGTCCTTAACAATGTTGTAGTTAAACTTCGACTTGAACAATTAGGTTGTGCTGCCCTTTTTTCATTACAATAACGTGTAATAAAAAGGCCAGAAGGGGCCAGGGAAATAGCTCGGTGGAATAAGCGCTTCGCTGGCAAGCTCAAGGGCCTGAGTTCAATCCCCAGTTCCACCAAAAAACAAAAAGCCAGAGGGGACAGACATGGTAGTGCATGGCCATATTCCCAGCAACTCGTGAGGCTGAGGCAGGAGGATCACAAGTTGGAGGCCAGTCAGAAGTTCCACGAGACCCTGGTTCAAAATAAAAACTTAAAAGGGCTGAGGCTATCACAGGTAAGAGTGCTTGTGTAGTATGCAAGAGCCCCTGGGTTCCTGTACTGCACAGAAGAAGAAAGGGCCACATGGGCTAGTGCACAGGATTCTCTTTTAAAGCAACATACATACGGGAACCCTTCTCAGAGAAGAAAGCCCTGTTCAGCCAAGACAGCTGGTGCAAAACCCAGCAGCCAGGAGGGCCTGGATTCAGTTCCCAGTTCTGCAAAACCAAAGCCACAGCATCAGGGAGTGGTGAACCCCGCAACCTGCAGAGACTGCCCCATGCCACCATGGCTGCTAGCCTACCTCAGTACATGCTGCTGCCGTCGCCAATGCCCAGGAGCACGGTGGCTGCCACCCAGGGACCAGGGCGTCTCTGGCTGGGAATGGTTTTCATTTATCCTTCTCTAAAGGCGATCCATAAAGATAAGAGGGGGAAATGAATAGGTTGACGTGCTAGGGAGATGGGACCTGGACACACCTTAGTCCAGTAGGCTGACTCCTGCAGACCACAGCTCTGATCTTTCTGCTACAGTTCGCTTGGACAAGAGCTCAACTTCTTCATGTGAAAAATGGAAATTCCTGCCAACCCTCCAGATCACCAGAGAGTATATTTGATGAGTTAAAATGTGGATTTAAAAAAAAATTTCACCTGTAATCCCAGCACTCAGGAGTCTGAGGCAGGAGGATTGTTGTGAGTTCGAGACCAGCCTGAGCTACAAAGTGAGCTTAAGGCCAGCCTGAACTGCATAGTGAGACCCTGTCTCAAAAAAAGACAAAAGTAAATAAATTAATTAATAAATAAATTTAAAAATTTCCTTTGTTTTTTGAGAGAAGGTCTGTCTTTGTAATTCAAAGTGGCCTTGAACTCACTATGTAGCCCAGACTAGCTTCAAACTCATGGTGAGCCGCCTGCCTCGGCCTCCTGAGCTGCTAAGATTACAGGGGTGCATCACCATGCCCAGTACAGGAACCACTCACAAAACCCAAAGCCCTGGACGGTATGTAAAATTTTAACCATTAAAGTTCCCATCTTCTTCCCACGTGTGAATCAGTGAACCTCCTCTTAAAGATGTTTCACATTCATTCCTTTAAAAAGCCCTATTAAGAACCTATTTATGTGCCACAACAATAGGCACAAGGCTGTGTGTCACACCAGGGTGAAGAAGGCACAGCCTTAATATCAAAGTCTGTGCTAGAAAAGCAGTCATAGCACACGCGAGCTGTAGTACAATCAGTGCGTATTTACAGAACAGTGGCAGCACAGTGAAGGGTGTTAAAAAGCTCCAAATCCAAAGTCTGCCGAGTCCTCACGTGCTCACAGCACAGCTATATTTTCCCTGCCACTTACAGATACCTCCCCTCTCCTGATAGAGCAAGTCTGAGATAGGCAACCGTCCTCCCACTGACCTTGGAAGCGACCTTGCAGTCAGCCAAGAGCCATCAGTCCTATCCTGAGAGGATGTTTAAAACTAAACAGAATACCTGGATTGCAGTATAGCCAACAGGACTCATTGACTCACTCGAAGCTTGCAGGAATTCTCTTTCTCTAGCTCTTTGTTGCTAAGTGATATTCCAGAAACAGCTAAAGCCTGGGAGTTAGAATAGCATATCCAACTGCCAGAGCAGTAATATTTTAATAAATCAGAGCTATGCACAGAAGTCAGAATTAAAAATAATAATAATGCAACAGAAAGAAAATGCTTGTTTAAATAGAGGTGAATGTTTAATACTAGAGTATGTAATGACCAGTGATGTAGCTCAGTGGTAGAGTGCTGGCTGAGCAGAATTCATGCCCAACACTACAAAATAAGTTAATAGTACTAAGAACATTCCAGATGTGGTGGCACATGTCTATAATCCCAGCACTCTGGGATGCTGAGGCAGGAGGATTGACAGTTTGAGACCACCCTAGGCAAGTTAGTGACTTAGTGAGACCCTCTTTCAAAATAAAAATACATAAAAAGGGCTGGGGATATAACTGCAAGGCTGTGGCTTCAATCTCCTCTACCACCCAAATGGGGGAAATATATATATATATATATAATGAGCAAACTAAAACCTTCCAGAAATCACAAAATCTAGGACCTTAGCATTAAAAAATAGCATTGATTCCTCTTAGTGCTGTGGAGAATATTTGAAGCTTTTACTGAAGGCAGGCCTTTGATAACACATGCAAAGTACAGTTCAGACATGGGAAAATGTTTATAAACTGTAAGCATCAACCCCAAACTATCTTTCTGCTTTTTTGTCTTGATTTCATGTCACTGGAGCTGAAATGTGCCTGCCACACTGGGCTATGCCCATGGCTCCTAAAATCTTTCTTTTCTGTTTGTAGTTATTTCTTATTTTTGTCAAGAGGTTTACTTTGCAAAAATTAGCTAAGTGAGAGGAACAGCTCACATGCAGTCATTGTCCCTGCAGTGATGGGATTTGCCTTTTGTGGTGCTCTTTTTTTTTTTTTTTTTTTTTTTTTTTTCCAGAACTGGGGATTGGACTCAGGCCTTGTACTTGCCAGGCGAGCGCTTATTCTACTGAGCCATCTCCCCAACCCTGTGGTGCTCTTGCTTGGTGCTGGCACCCGCAATATCTAGTATATTGTGCTAACCTTGTGTTGTAAGAGTGCTTGACTGCCTTCCATGGATAGCACAGATGCTGGGGATTCCCCCATACTGTCCAGTCTTGAGTCTCTTTTTCATTAAGAGCTCAAATTTTCAAGATGAGAAGCTGATGGTTAAGGGTGTCAAAGATGGCAGGCACAGCTGTGGACCTCATGGGCTATCTATGCCCTTGGTCAAGTGACTTCTAAGCGAACGAGCTAAGCACTGACTCACACTTTTTTTTTTTTTGCAGAACTGGGGATTGAACTCAGGCCCTTGAGCTTGCCAGGGAAGCCCTTTTCCTACTGAGCCATCTCCCCAGCCCACACACACTTATTTTAGGGGACTAGCCACGTGGATGTACTGTGGGAACCAAAGAAGTCACCCTCCTAAAGATACTCTGAATGTTTTGTAAACTCATTGTGACTATAAGGAAGTGTCACTCTGAATAACATACTGGAATTAGAACACTGATTTAAAACTTTTTTTTTCTTAAACTTCTATAAAGTGAAAACCATTATTGCTGGCAATCCTAGTTATCAACAAACTCTTCGTGGATGTGTTCTGTTCTAGTAGCCACAGGAAGAAGCATTAAGCTACAGGAAGAAAGAGCTTTTACTGAAGGGATTTAAAACTTACAGTCCATAAAGAACTTCAGATATAAGCCAGGCACACACTGGTAGTCCCAGCACTTGAATGGCTGAGGCAGGAGGATCTCTGCAAATTCAAAGACAACCTGGGCTACATAGTGAGTTCAAGGCCAGTCTGAACTACATACCCAGTCTCAAAACAAGCAAACAAAAAAAGAACTTCAAATATGAAAGCTGTCTTAAAGAACTTTCATACCTAGTAAGTGCTTGGCTGAGCCAGCACTTGGCAGTTCAACCCTGAGCCCAGCCCGGGCAACTCAGTGGCTTAGCGAGACTCTAGTTCAAAATTTAAGAAGGGATGGGGATGTAGCTCAGTGCAGAGGCCCTGGCTCAATCCCTAGTACCATCAAAAACTAAAAATTTTGAAAAGAACATATTGTCAGGTATGGTGGTTGGGAGGCCAAGGCAGGAGGATCAGTGAGACATCGAGGCTAGCCTGAGCTACATAATGAACTCAAAGGGAGCCTGAGGCCTTGACTGGGATAAATAAATAAATAAATAAATAAATAAATAAATATGCTTCCATCATTTGGAGAAGTAAAGCTGGAGATGCATATACTAAACAACCTAAATTTAAGATAGAAACTAAGCCATAAATCGTCTGACACTAATTTCAGACAGAATGGAAGGCAAGGGAAAATCCAAGCCAAAGTCCTCTAGATATTTAGGGCCAGGGATGTGGCTCAGTAGTGCAGCAACTGCCTGGCAAGTTCAAGGTTCTGAATTCAATTCCAAATATGTACAAAAAAAAAAAATCCTAGACATTCATAGGCAGTAGCAAATCCCTACAACCAGTGTGAAGCATTTACACACAGACATCATTTGCCTTGCAGCAAAGAGACCTGTGGACATAACGCAGATGGAAACAATAAGAAAAATGTCGAGATTCCCAGCTGCAGTGATCTTAAATATCTAAAGGAGACAAAATGTGGAACAATGGACCATTGTAGTTTGATTTGTTTGTTGAGATAGGCTCTCACCACATAAGACAGGCTAGCCTCGAACTCAGGGATCCTCCTGTCTCTGCCTCCTGAGTGTTAGGATCACAGGTGTGAACCACCTATGACTATTGAGATATTAATAAAATGCAAAAACTGAGTTTTTCAATAGAGCAGCAGCTGGGGGGAGAAATAACTTTAGTTTCAACAGGTGTTTCAACTGATTATCCTTGGGTCCCAACTGGCTTTATGGTCAGATACTTAGTGAGATCCCAGATCCCAAGGAAAAGCTGTGTACTCACTTCTCAGGCCTCCGAGCTTTGGATGACAGCATCCAGGTCCCAACTGTGACCAAGAGCTCACTTAGCAGATCAACCACTATGCTTCTTCCAAGGATCAGACCAAAGCCAGGGGCTTATTCCTTCCTAAGTATCAATGTCTGTGTGTTTGCTCTAAAATACAGAGGCAGAAGGGAAGGGAGAGAAACGAAGAAACATTCACCTAAAATGAAACTAACCAGAGGAGCAGTCATACTAAGCTTTTTTTTTTTTTTTTTTTTTTCTTCAAGTACCAGGGATCAAACTTGGGACCTTGGGCATGCCAGTCAGGCTCTTATACCACTGAGCCATCTCCCTTGCCCAGCATTTTTTCATTGATTTTTTTTTCCCCAGTTAATTTTTTTTAACCTCACCAATGTCAGATTATTTGTGCAATTTTAGATTCAGCTTCTTCATTTAGCATTATACCTTGAGTAGTTCCAACCTCTTTTAAAACACCATTAGCCGCGCTTCAGCAATACAGTATTTTCTGGTGGTAGCTGAGTTCTGGGTTTGCTGTTTTGTCTGAGACTCTTTGGAAACGGAGCAATCCACCTTTGCTCAGGGATTCTCCCCACCGACAGCCTATCATATTCCCTATGGATGCGGAACCAGAAGGGGTGAGACACCGAGAATGGAGAATCGATTAGTGAGAAGCTAAGGTCAAATGGTGTTTGGAAAACAACCCCTCCCTCTGGTCATAGGCAGTCCTTGCCAGCCTGTGGCCAGGGGTTGCAGCTGTGGGAGTCGGGTGATCGTTCCTTCCTGAAACTTCAACAACCCAAGGACTGTTTCTACTTAGAAAGCGCTAGAAGTGGCTACTTGTCTCCTTCAGAATGCTTCTCTTTAGCAAGAGGGGGGCCAAGAGATGGCCGGGACGGCAGTGCTTCTCTAAGGTAAGGCTGATGACAGCAGGGCTCATTGCACTCAGTTTCTGCACTGTTCACTCATTTGTAGAGTTTTATTCTGAACCATTTAAACCAAGAAGCCAAGGGACAGAGTGGTTTCAAATATAAGAGTTCTGTAGCAGTTTCAACAAACCAGTGAAGCAGTTTTGTCTTGCAAAGGTGGGTGTGGAGAGGTACACGTCATTCTCAGCTTTCTCGTCCAACCTGCCCGACAGCTCCTCCAGGTGACCGCCCAGCAGTTTGGCCTCAGGTGGAACAACATAAAGCATCTCTGTCCTTTCCCACCGGCCACTCAGGCTAATGTCATCTGTCATCTCTAAACCTTCCTGTGCTTTACTAAATAAGGAGACAATAATAGCATGCCTTCAGATGGGAATTACTGTCTTCTTGACAACAAAATCAGTATTCCTATTTAATGGACTGAGAAAGGTATCACTGAGAAAATACAAAAAAAATTTAACTTCCTTTTACAGATAAAGCAGAATATGGTCATGTACAGGTACATTTTCTTTAGGATGAAGGTTATCATTATGTGCATCTAAGATGTACCAACAAAATTAAAATATGCAAAAAATTTAAGTTCCTTTTTCATTACTGAGAAACTTAGCTTTAGAAGAGGGACTTAACCTTAATATGAATATTCTTTTTTTTTGGCAGAACCGGTGATTGAACTCAGACCCTTGCACTTGCCAGGGAAACGCTTATTCTACTGAGCCATCTCCCGGACCCCATGAATATTCCTTGATTTCAGAGATTTTGTTACAAATTAATATTGTAGGGACATAAACATGAAAAGGCAGAATGTAAAGGTTTTTGTTATTTATTTTATTTTATTTTTTATAAAGTTTTTTAGAAGGTGATATTTTAAACGACCTATAATATGCTTAATTTTTTTATATTAAAATATGTCAGAAGACATATATAAAGTGATAGAAATTATCATTGGATAATTCTTTATGGTAAAATATACATATCATAAAATGTACTCTTTTAGTCACTGTCAAGCGTTCAATTCAGTGACCATGAGCACGGCTAGCCACCACACCACCATCCAGCTCCAGAGGCTTCTCAGCCTCCCTCCCACACCCTTACGGCTCTCTGCTCTGTCGCTTGGCGAGCTACGCTGGGACCTTGGGGTAAAGGGGGTTTACACGGTATTTGTCCTTCGGTGACCGGCTTGCTTCTCATCCTGTCCTGCAGGTCTGTCCGAGCCGCAGGGCTGCTCCTTCAGAGCGCAGAACGTTTTCTGGCTGTGCACGCAGCCGCATTTTCTTTATTTGCTTGGCTGCCGTTGGACACCTTGATTGCTTCTCAAATAGGAGATGGGGGGGGAGGGAACAAACCACACAACTAACAGGGTGGAAAGCGTCAAAGGTCACAAAACCCTGAGGGCGTGCGCAGAACTCAGGCCCCAGGACTCTTGGCTCTGCAGCCCTGCGCACAGAGCCAGCCAGGAAGCGCGGTCTCAGGCCCTCGCTCCAGTCTGGCGCCGTGCGCAGGACCGGCCAGAAAAGGGATTTCTTGGGGCCAAGGGGATGGCTCAGTAGAGTAAGCGCTTGCCTGGCAAGCACAAGGGCTTGAGTTCAATTCCCCTTTCCGCCAAAACAAGGGGCAGAAAGCAGAACTAGTCTGTCCTAGGGCAGTTTCCCTCTGGCGCCAGGACGAGTGAGTTTCTGATAGGACACCATCCCAGGGGCCCATTTGCATGGGGGGAGGGGACCCAGGGATTGGGGGTGCAAAGGACCCCTTTCCCTTACCTTTGGCAGAGCCTAGAGTCTTCCCACGGGCTTGCTTTGCCGTTTCCAGCTCCTTTCACCTTCAACCCATGAGCACCTCCGCTGCCTTTCCAGCCCAGTTTGGTTCTGGACACCAAACAAGACCCCCACGGGCGGGGGAGGAGGGCTCTGTTCCCAAACACCTCTGCTGGGCTGTTGTAAATAACCAGCCAGCTTGTGTTTATATCTAGTGAACTCACCACAGGCTTTTCATTTCTAGCCTGCCCCTCCTCAGGGTTGTAACTGTCACCTTTCCCCTGGAGTGCAGTTGTCTGCTATTGTCATGAAATGTGTCTCCAGACTCTTTCTATTTCAGTAATTGTCTTCTCAGTACCCACAGTCACATCCACTGTGTTCACTGCTCACAGAAATCTTTCCTGGCACCTTCTGGTTGGCTCCAGGGTGAGCTGAACCTTTCCAGAGGAGATTCTCAGCTTTTGCGGGCCCTCCTTTTGCTGGCTGCGTGTGGCCTGGGCCAGGCCCTCTTTTCTGGGATCAGTGGATTTCATTTTCTTGTTCTACCCCCTCATCTTAGTGGTGTACAACATTTATCAGCTGGACAGAGAGGGAGTGCATGGAGGTCAACTTTTAGACCTTGTGGGTATGAAAGTGTTCTTTACTGAGCGTTTTAATCAGTCATTTGGCCAGATGCTGAATTCCCACTTGGAAACAGGGTTCCTCAAGGGCCGCTCCGGGCCTGCTGAGACAGGTGATTGATACTGGGCATGGTGGCGCCTGCCTGTAATCCCAGCACTTGGGAGGCTATTATCAGGAGGATCGATATGAGTCTGATCTGTGCAGTGAGACCCTGTAGATGCTATAGACTGACCAGAAATTTTTATTTATTTATTTATTTGTGGTACTGGGGATTGAACTCAGGACCCTGCACTTGCCAGGCAAGTGCTTATTCTACTGAGCTATCTCCCTGGCCTCATGCTGTAGACTGTCTTAAACATAAAATGAATGAATGAATGGGTTTCCTCAGACCCCGAGATTCCTCTTGCCTTGCTAGAAGCAAAGCTCCAAGGTATTTGCAGTTGCTGTGGAAAAGCCCAAAGCCATTCTGGTTCTCTGTATACTTTACAAAGCCTCAGCCTGTCTCTCTAGTCTCTCTCCTTCTCAGTCTCTCTCAGTCTGTTTCTCTGTCTCTTCTCTCTCTCTCCTCTCCTCTGCTCCCTCTCTGCTAATGATTGAGCCCAGGGCCTCACAGTGCTAAACATAATCTTGGGATCCCCGGCTATTCTTTTTTTTTTTTTTTTTTTTTTTTTTTTTGAGACAGGGTGTCACTATGCAGTCCAGGCTGGCCTTAAGCTCACTTTGTAGCTCAGGCTGGTCTTGAACTCACAACAATCCTCCTGCCTCAGCCTCCCGAGTGCTGGGATTACAGGCCTGTGCCACCACGCCCGGCTTCCCCGGCTATTCTTTGGGTGCTTTCCCCAGTCCCCCCACCTTTAGCTAGATAAACATCTCTGCCTCAAAACAGGTGCTTCCTTTTAATCATAAATCACAGTGAGTGCTGAAGACTGCCTTAATCCACATACTAGAATTGCTAACCACTCTACCTTTTGGGTTAATCCTCAAAATAAACGCAGGTGCCACCAGCCATCACATGAAGCTCAATGACTTTCCAAGCAGATGAGACCAAAGCTGTATTAAAACTCAGTTCTTTCTGCCCCTGAACCTCTTTGATCAGCTGCCTTGGTCAGGGACTGCAGAGGGAAGGGGTGGGGCTATTGTGTTGGCCTCTTGTAACCAGAAGCACAGAGGCCAACATCCATTGTCTCCGGGTTGGAAAATAATGAACAGATTTTCTTCTTTATGCTTTTCTGTATTTTCCAAATTTTTGTACTCCCACTGACTTTATTGCCAGAATAACATCATAAAAATTTTGATTTGCGACAACTTTATAATCAAGAACATGCAATTAAAAACCATGGATCCCACAGCCATAATATTTAGTTTGGATTCAAGGTCGTGATTGTTGTTTTGTTTGTCTGGGACAGGTTGAACACTCCTTGGGGGTAGGAGTGTGGTCCCCTGGGGCTCTGATTATCCTGGCGGGCCCTGAATGATAAACCCTAGTGACATGGGTGGCATGGGCACCTGTCTACTTAGCCTGAGCTTCCAGCCCAGGAAGCACACCTCACATCACCCCAAAGCCCTCACCCACCCCTACGCCTCCAGACGTGCAGGGGGGCAGGACACCTTATCCTTGTTCTCTGCCTGTCCTCCATGGTCAGCAGCCAGAATACAGGCTGCCCACCTGAGCTGACAATGACCATTCACTTCCTGGCAACCTGTGATGTTAACAAAGGGGCTTCATCCATGATGTCAGGTGAAGTAAGTCAGATGCACAAACTCAGAGATAGCATAGCTCCTCTTACATGAGCAGGCCGAAGTATTAAAAAAAAAAAAAAAAATCCATAGAAAAAGGGAGATAGAGTGACTGCACACGGAAAAAGGTCTGGAGAATGAGGGAGAGCAGAGGGAAGGGAGGTTAAAGGGAGCACAGAACTAAAGTGTTAAGTGAGCGTAGCTACTCCCCAAGGAGAGCACAAACGTTACGTGCTGCAAACATGTACTCATGTAAAATTTGTTTAAACAACAAAAAATGAAAGGGCTTCATGTTGCACATAACTCTGTGCACTTCACTTTCTCAGTGTTATTAGTATTCCTCCATCTTGCTGCTGTTGCTCTGGCTCCTCTTCAGCACCTGCTGTGCCGGCCGCACCTCTGAGGCATGCTGAGATGGCAATTGAAATTGGGCATGGTGGCCTGCACCTGTAATCCCAGCTCTTGGGAGGCTGAACACAGGCGCATACACTATGAGTCCAATCTATGTAGTGAGACCCTGTAGAGCTTGTCTTAGATACAAAAAAAAAAAAAAAAAGAAAAATCCATTGGATGGATGTGTTAACCGCTTTCTCTTCCCCCTGCCCCCCCTTTTTTTTTTTACTTTTTGAGACAGGGTCTCGCTATACAGTTCAGGCTGGCCTAGAACTCCCAGCAATCCTCCTGCCTCAGCCTCCTGAGGGCTGGGATTGCAGCCATGTGCCCCAATGCCAGGTGACTACAGAGTCTTAGAAACATCTTGTGCTTCAAGAGTCAGCATGCATGTTGGTTGGCAAATGGCCTCAACAGCCACATAAGAATTTATAGAGAATACAGATGACATACAGAAGCCCGCTCCTCACCTCTCCTTATTTCCATAGTTGTGGCTTTGGTTGGAGACTTGACCACATCATGCTTGGAATGGGTTTTCCTTCCCCTTTCCAGGCCTCTTTATGAGACCCTTCCAACTTCCCAAAGCCCATGGTTTATTTTTTTAAATATTCATATCACTACCACCCATCCATACATACATACATCCCTCCTTCCATCCATTCATCCATGTGTCCATCCTTCCATCTGCCTATCCATCTATCCATCCATCCATCCATCCATCCATCCATATATCCATCCATCCATCCATGTGTCCATCCAAATGTCTGTCTATCCATTTATCCAACAGTCCATCCATCCATCTATCTATCCATTGATCCAGGCAGCCAGCTGACCAACAACATAGCTTTTTTAGCTTTATTTTATTTTTATTCATTGAGTACATATCATGTGCTAGATTCTATTGAAGCAAAATTTTAAGTTCTATTTCCCAACCTGGAAGGATTCATAATCTAATAGAAGAAATACTAGGCTACCATTGAGTTTGCACATACTGTATACTGGGTGAATGCTTTTGGGGAACAGTCACCATGACAACCCCTGGGGGGAGGTCCTACAATCCTGAGCTCTCTCCACCTTTCCTTCTATGCATCCCCTTCCTCCCTTCCCTTCCCCCTTCCTCTGAATCCATACCATTGAGAAACTGACCCTGTGAAATATATTTTCTCTTGTCATTTCTCATTATTTAACTTTAGTGTGTGCTCAAATTCTAGTTCCCCAATTAGCTCTGTAAGCACCACGAGACAGAGGGAGCAAGAAAAGAGACAATCAAGAATATTATTCCTTGGCAGGTGTCATGGCACGCGCCTGTGATACCAGCCCTTGGGAGGCTGAGGCAGGAGGACTGGCACGAGTTTGAGACCAGCTGATGACCTAGTGGTTCAAGGGCAGCCTGAATTTGTCTCACACCAGCTAGGACTCATGCATTTGTAACAGTGTTGTAATATTAGCATCTCAATATAGATATTCACATTTTCCATAAATTTAACAAAGTAACAATATGCTCAAGCAATAACTCTCAGTATAATATCATGTGTGCATCTTGTACAATACCAAAACATTATGAAAACAGTTTGCAATGTATTAATTTATCGAATCTGTCCTGTTAATTTTTCTTGAAACTGTCTCATTGCTATTTGTTCTTCAATTTAATAAATAAATAAATAAAACAAACAATAACTCTCTCCTTTTGAAATTATGAGGACCAGGGCTGGGGAGATAGCTCAGAATAAGTGCTTGCCTGGCAAGGGCCTGAGTTCAATCCCTGGTTCCACAAAAAAAAAAAAAAAAAGTATGCAGAGGTGTAAACAGTTATTTATGTAGTCTATGGATAGTTCTTACAGACCGGGATGAAAACATCCCATAAGTTCATGTCCCATAGATAAGAAAGCACTGACCCAGGCATTTGCTGACCCTGAGCCCAGAGCAGACAGGTGATGTCACCTTGTAAATGACTCACTTCCCCTGGTGAGGCCAGTATTCTTTCCTCCAGAGGAATCATAAGCTGAGGTAGAGCTCTGACCTTTGGGTGATTTCAACAGGAATATGAAAGGGTTTTTCTCCTTCCCACTGTGAGTCCCATAATTGCTATATGTATGAGTGGGGCAGAGGGACAGACGCAGATGGAATTTATCTCCCTCCGGTGGGTCTTTCCTATGCTTTTCCCTCCTCACAGCCCAATCTCAGAGAAATGAGGACTGACAGAGGTGAGTTCAGTCCAAGGTGGATGTTGAATGGTTAACTGAGGGCAGAAGCCTTGTCCTGGGAGTAGGAGAATTGCCCCCCAGTACATCTTCTGTTAAATCCTTTTTATAACTCTTCTTTTTTAAAGAAATTAGAAGGGCTGAGGAGATGGCTCAGTAGAATAAGCACTTCCCTGGCAAGTGCAATCGCCTGAGTTCAATCCCTGGTTCCACACAAAAAAAAAAAAAGAGAGAGAGAGAGAAGAAATTAGAGGGCTGGACGTGTAGAGCTCTTGCCTAGCACGTGTGAGGACTGGTTTCAATTTTAGCAAGGGGGGTGCTGAAAAAGAAATTAGGTGCCCTTAGAATCTAGAGATCAGATCTCTAAATACACTATTAAGACATCCAAGTATCCCTGTATTCTGAAGAGTGACTCCCCTTGGAAAGCCTGTTCCCTAACACAATGGCCAATGCATCATAGGCCACTCCGCTTCAAAAGACACAAAAACAGGTGCTACACCTCATTTAGGAAAACCGCAGGCTAGAGGCTGAGGTGGCAGCTCAGTGGTAGACTCTGGGTTTTTTGTTTTGTTTATTTGTTTGTTTGTTTGTTTGTTTTGCAGTACTGGGGATTGAACTCAGGACCCTGCACTTGCCAGGCAAGTGCTTATTCTACTGAGCTATCTCTCTGGCCCAGACTCTGGGCTTAGCATGTGTGAGGCCCTGGTTCCAGCAATCACTCACGAGCACTAGGAAAGAAAAGCCAGAGAGAGACACAGACAGACAGAGACAGACAGACAGACAGACATAGAGAGACAGAAAGAGAGAAAGACAGAGAGACAGACAGACAGAGACAGCTGATTTTATAAATGCCAAACTTGTCTAATTCATATTGGAGAGTGGGCTGGGGAGATAGCTCTGCAGTTTAAGTGCCTGCCTGACAAGTGCAAGGACTTGGGTTCGATCCCCGGCACCACATGCCGCATCAGCCCTGCTCCTGGGGCGCATTGAGCTGGCCACCAAGACCTGGCACGGTGGCACATGCCTGTAATCCTAATGCTGAGGAGGCTGAGACAGGAGGATGGACCACTATGAGTCTGAGCTGTGTATTGCGACCCTGTACCAAATAAATAAATAAATATTCTATACATGTTAGGGTGCCAAGGGAAAGGAGGAGAAACAAAATATCCACTGCTACCTGGGTGCCATAGAAAACGCCTGTAATCCTAGCACTGAGAGGGAAGCTGAGGCTGAGCACTATTTCAAATCCAAAACAAAAAAGCAGGCTTTATCATTGTGATGGGGGAGGTAAAAACATTAACCAGGTCCATTGAAAGACTGAAAGGGTTTTATTGTGAAAACTAAACCATTCAAAGCCAGATAATAATTGTGTATAATGTTGGAATTCAGGTAGTGGTTACCACAGGCATCGATGCAAGGGGACAAAGGGGGCTTCTGGGGTGAGGGTGTGTCCATGGACATGAAAATGCACCCAGCCACACATTTACAACCTGCAAATATTTCTCTCTCTATAGTATTTCAATAAAAAAGTTAACTTAAAATTACTATATGGAAATTTTAAGACAGTTTCATTGGCAATTAAAAGCATGTACAATTTCAAAATATAGAGTGTGGCTGATAGAATCCTACTGCGAGGAGGGTATGTCTATTCATGAGTCAAGTGTTTGGAAATTCCCAAGGAATTCAGGTGAGAAACTGGTCCTCCATAATTAAAGGTCGCAGTGGGCTACGCTTATTACAGAGCCCAAGCTGATCAGCCAGATAAAAGTCTAGGTTCTGTGCAGGTCATTTGGTCAGCTAGGCTGTACTTTCCTAATTGTTTTCTTCTCTGGGATCACTAAAGGCACTATTAACCTGCTGGCAAACAATAAATACAGATTAGTGGTCATTACCAAGGTGAGGGGCCACCTAAGGGGGTGGCTTCATGAGCAGCTTTGATAGCCCCGCCATGGCGCTTGACCTGGTTTGGGTCCTCTGGTCCCCCAGAGACCCCTGGCAGAACCCTTGGTCTCCAAGCTCTGGGGCTATCAGGAGATGGTGGACCCTTGAAAAGGTGGGGAGAACGCTGTTGTGCCCTTGAATGGGACTGTGGGACCCCAGCCTCTCCCTGTGTTTTTCTTGCTCCTCAGCCTCCTCTTCCTCCTTCCCATCTTTCCACCAAGCAACCATCTATGAAACCTCCAAAACTGCAAGCCAGAATCAACCTTTCCTCATTTTAAGCTGACTGTCTCAGGTATTTTGCCACGGTAACAGAAAGCTGTCTCACACAGTACTCATTTGATCACTGGAGATGATGAAGTCTACGATAGCTGTGTCACAACTGTACTGTCATCCAAGATGAAATGTCCCCTCCTCTCACTGCCCACCTCACCCTTCATGGAAAGAAGTGGTAGATCCAACTAGGGGCCACAAATGTCTCATGTTCTTGCTTACACTTCAGATCTGACTCGTGCTGTCTCTCACAGCAATGTCATCCAGGCCCCTTCCTCCACTGACACCCATGTCACACTGTGATTGCTATTAGGTTCCTTAGGCCTTCCCATCCTCATCCCCACAACCCTCTTTCCTTCCTTTATTCAACCTCAACAATGGACAAGTGGACAGTAATTCCTTTTATGAAAAAATTCCCCCAGTGGATTTTTATCATTTTTTACACTCCCAGGTAACAATCTGACTGTGTCACAAGATCCCACAGTGGTGGAATTTTGGAGTCAAGTTTGCCAGCATTCCCCCAAAGTGCACCCCAAGGATTCCCCCACTTCCAGCCCCCTTAGGTGCACATCAGGATTCCACACAGGGTTTTATGAATGGACAGGAGCTCTGAGACATTTAAGAGATTTGAAAACAAGGGCTGCTAAAACTTCAAAGAAGTTTAGAGGTGACAAAAATGGCAAGGTCGGGCCATCCCAGCTCTGCAGCTGGTGCCACTGCCACGCTGCCAGGGAGAGCCCAGGAGAGGGGCAAGGAGGCAGCCAACCCAGCTCCTGGGACACGGAAACAGACCCAAACGCAAAGGAAAGCCAGCCCAACAAACACCAGGAAGATGCAGACCCGCGGGCAGAGGCGAGCATGGAGGCAAGGAGAAGGGTCACCCCGGAGATGAAAGCGTCATCATTGCTTGTCGCTCCAGAAAATGCAGCTGCTGACACAGAAGAGGCCAGGCTCTGATGAAACAGGTGAGGAAGAAGCCAGATCTGATCAGCATCCCACACTGACCCAGCTGGGCAATCTCAGTATCGCCTTCTCCTAGAAGCCAGATAAACTGCTTTATCAACTACTGCACACACATGATTTTCTTTTTTCTTTTAATGTTGGGCATTGAACCTAGAGCCTCGAACACACTAAGTGCCTTCTCTACAGGAGTGTTAGCTCCAGCAAGGCAAGAGACTCTGCCGCTAAGCTATGTCCAAGTTCCTTTTTTATTTGTTATTCTGAGAAAGGGACTCACTAAATTGCCCAGGCTAGCCTCCAATTTGCAATCCTCTTGTCTCGGCCTAAGTATTACAGGCACACTCCTCCATGCAAGGCAGAGAGAGAGAGAGGCAGCCAAAGCTGCTCCTGGGAGACCGAAATGCATTCTTTTTTTTAGAATAAATTGTCCCTGGGCTGGGCCTTGTTGGGCAGGTCTGTAATCACGGCACTTGGGGGGATGATTGCTGTGAGTTTAAAGCCAGCCTGCACTACACAGTGAGACTCTGTCATGAAAAAATAAAACACACAAAGAATAAATTGTGTTCAAAATTTAAGCTGCAAGAAAAAAAAATTAAGCTAGAAGGTTAATAGAAAACTTACTAGGAAAAGAATTATAATCGCATAGCTCCTAATATTTTTCATGCTTGAGTTGGGGAGATAGCTCAGTGATCTAATCACCTGCCTGAAAAGAGCAACGACCCACATTTGACCCCCAGCACTACATGTCCTGCAGGCCCTGGAACCCCAGGAACACGGTGCCAACCACCAAAACCAGCCATGGTTGCATACGCCTGCAATCCCACAGCTGGGGAGGTTAGTCCAAGCTGTGTAATGAGACCCTATACCAAATAAATAAATGATTTAAAAAATTAAAATATGTTCCATACTTGCATGAAGAACTATATATAAGAGGGGATTGAAAAATATAATATTTAGGGGCTGGGGAGAATGGCTCAGTGGAATTAGTGCATCCCTGGCAAGTGCAAGGGCCTGAGTTCAATGCCTGGTTCTGCCAAAAAAATAAAAATAAAAATAATAAAATAATAATAATACTTAAATTTTTAAAAATATTATAGCAAAAAAGTCTTTGCCATTAATCCCCCACAAAATAGTCCACCTTACCTCAAATACACTAACCACATTGTTCTTGCCACTTTCTGAAAAAGTCCTGTCTTTCTGTGTCTTCAGCACTGTGATCAAAAATACAGTGGATGTTACTGTAGCATGCCATCCAATAAAAAGTCAGCTTTATCAAAGAGGCTGAGGCAGGAGGATTGTTGTGAGTTCAAGACCAGCCTGAGCTACAAAGTGAGCTTAAGGCCAGCCTGAACTGCACAGTGAGACCCTGTCTCAAAAAGACAAAAAAAAAAAAAAAAAAAAAAAAAAAAAAAAAAAAAAAAAAAAAAAAACAAGCAGTTCAGCCCAAGAAATAAGAACATTACAATTTATGAGTGCACAGTTATGAAACTTGGCCCATGGTAACCTTCATGGTGTCTCATGTCTTCAGTCACCTGTTCAAGCAAATGTTTCAAAACACTGATGAAGCTGTTCTTAATTACTGGTGTTACAATTTAACACAAAACAAATCTCACCAAACAAAAAAAAAAGAAACCTTCTGTTCTCACCCACCTCATTTGCCAGGTCTGGAACCATGTCACGGGGCTCTTCCCGAAAATCAAAATGACCATGACAGAGCCAGCCAAATAGCTCAGTGGATTAAAGCGCCTGAAAGCAGGTTCAGGGACCGGGCTTCAATCCCAGGGCCTGCCGTTTCAGTCCCACCCCTGGGGGGAACTGAGATGGCAATTGAGACTGAGCCTGGTGGCTCGTGCCTGTAATCCCAGTGCTTGGAAAGCTGTAAACAGGAGGATCACTAAGAGTCCTATCTAGCAATGAAACCCTGAACACCCTGTAGACATGACAAGTAAGCATTTTCTATCGATTGAGGACATCATGGTATCCCATGACAGCAGAAGACACTCAAGAAAAGATTTCTGGAACCGCCTCCAAAAATGGTAAGAATGTTTGTGGCAAGGTGCAATTCCAAGGGATATAAATGGCAATGTGTCTTTTATTTGGTAAGTTTATTCATTTATTTAGAGCTAGGGTTGCCTTCTGCATTCCAGGGTGGACTTGAACTCACTGTGTGGCCCAAGCTGATCTTGAAGTCCAGGTGATCCTCCTGCCTCACTCAGCCTTCTGAGTGCTAAGAATACAGGCATGCACCATAGCTCCAGGCTTTAGGGCGGTGCTCCTCATCAAAGGGGCCGCACGTTGGAACTATTTGGGGAAATTTCAAAAAGAAATCAAAGTACTCAAGCGTCACTCCAGAAAAAAATGACTCAGTGTCCCTGGGAGAGAGGTCTGGGGGGACTGCACAATCCTGAGGCTCAAGTGCAGCCCCTTTGATGAGGAGCACTGCCCTGAAGTCACTTTGATTGCACCAAAGCCCCATTCAAAACCCAGAAAAATATGATTACAGGAAGAAAAAAAAAAAGTCTGGGAACACTGGGTATGGTACAAAGGTACTGCGTGGTGGGCAGGAAGCGACAGCATGGAGGTTCTGGGACTCACTGATGTCACCCAGCAAACATGGGAAGGCGGAGCCAAGGCCGAGCCACCCTCCAGGTTCTCCGCTGAGCTGTCCCTCCTCTGACACCTTCGCTTGGAGGTGACTCATCCCCTTACTGCCCTGCACGACTGCGGGGAAGCCAGAGAGCAAAGCAGGCTCCACACAGCTTTTCTCACTCCTAGCCGCCTAGAGCGGCAGCTTGCAGTACTTCCTGCGTATCTGTAGGAGCCTCAGGATCGCGCAGTCCCCCCAGACTCCTCTCCCAGGGACACTGAGTCATTTTTTTCTGGGGTGAGGCTTTTAATTTCTTTTTGAAATTTCCCCCAAATGGTTCCAACGCACAGTCCTTTGATGCGGAGCACTGCCCTGAAGTCACTGGAGGTGTGCAGAGGGGCTGTGTGACCGTCCAGGGTGACCTCGGAGCCCGCCT
This sequence comes from Ctenomys sociabilis, assembly GCA_004027165.1. Lineage (NCBI taxonomy): Eukaryota > Metazoa > Chordata > Mammalia > Rodentia > Ctenomyidae > Ctenomys > Ctenomys sociabilis. The sequence goes on from PVKA01001667.1 coordinate 99,749, forward strand.
TGGCTGGAGCTGCCCAGGAGATCCGAGGATCCGCTGGGAAGGAGAGCTGCTGCTCTTGTCAGGGCTGGGTGTCCTCTCCCAAGGAACTGGCCTGGCCACTCTTAAAATTCCAATGCTGTCAGGACTCTCCAGCCAGCCGCTGTTGAAATAGCTCCCTAATAAGGACTGCTGCGAGCAGCCCAGAAGGAAAGTAATGGATCTTTAATACGAAAATGTCCTGTGGGCGGATTAAATAGTCAGTTAAGGGCTGGCAAGATAGCTCAGCGGTCTAAAACGCTTCTCAGGGACCGCGGTTCGATCCCCAGCACCACATGCCATGCCAGCCCCTCCCCCCAGGGCGGCCTGAGCTGACCCGCCCCCCCGCAAAAAAAGAATCCGTGATGTGTAGCGAGACACTGTAATAAATAAATGAATTAAAAAAAATAGTCAGTTAAGCACATAGTGTGATAACATGCAGGTAAGGTGGAAAACTCACATGGGCCTCTTAGGCACCTCATGCCTAGGGTCTCTGGATCCCTAGGGCCACTTAGAAAGTGGGCATGAGGGGTTTCCATCCCACCCTAACGAATTCCTGCCACTGCAAGAGTTTTCTGTATCCACTAACAATGTCTATATAAAATAATTCTCTCTTTTTTTTTTTTTGGTGGAACCGGGGATTGAACTCAGGCCCTTGTGCTTGTCAGGGAAGTGCTTGTTCCACTGAGCCATCTCCCTGGCCCCCTCTCTTTTCTGATTAATCTTTTTTTTAACAAAATAATTCTCTTATCAAAAGCTGTGCCTAAGGACCGGGGAGATGGCTCCGTGGAATAAGGACTTCCCTGACAAGCACAAGGGCCTGAGTTAAATTCCACCAAAAAAAAGCTGAACCTGGGTTACAGGCAGGGTGGGAGCCACCGGCGAGCATCCACGCTGCACAAAGGACACCTTCCTCAGTGGACACCAGCATCCTACGGAAGGCAGAGAAGTGTCCCTCCCAACTCCATTTAACAAGAATAGTAGAGTAGCCAAACCATGCAAGTGACGTCACCCCACATCATGCAATAAGCACAAAGGAATCTAGGTAGTCATCTTCGTGTCTCTCAAACATGCACTAATAAAATAAAATTGGGGGGGAGCAGTTGGTCCTGGTGCCTACCCAGTCACCACAGAGTGCCAGGAGGCTGAGGGAGGAGGGTCACAGGTAAAGCTCAGCCAGGGCAATTTAGTGACCCAATGAGACCCTGCCTCAAAATTAAAAAATAAGTGAGGGCTGGGGATGTAGCTCAGGACAAAGGCCCTAGGTTCAGTGTCCTCTCTGCAAAAAAGTGCATAGACCCAGTAGGTGTTATACACTTGTCCAAAAGTTATTTCTTTTAAAAGCACAGGAAGAAATTTCCCAAAACCAACCCAGGGCTTATCTGTGGAGAGTGGAGTTGTGCTGTTTTTTCTTTTTCTATGTTTTCTAATTTTTTTTCTCCAATCGCAACTATTCCTTTTTATAAGCAAAAACCCACCCCACCTCCCTACAAAACTAATGTAGCCGCGCGCAAGCTTGAGGGATGACCAGCACAGGTGTTTCTAAATCCGTTGGCACCAGGAGGGTGGAGCGGGTTTGTCCCAGCTCAGAGCCCTGGGCAGGTGTGTGGCAGGTGCAGCGTGCTTTCCTAAGCAGATGGCTGTGTCGCAAGCCTGTGCCCAGCTTGCCAGGCTCAGCAGAGTTGGTACTGGACAGGTGAGTGGCACCGAGGTGGCTCCCAGGAAGTCGCATCTGGCTATCCGCCAACAGCACAGGGACGAATCTGGACACTTTCTCCCCCTCGTCACCGCCTGCTGCCAGCTGAGAATGGGAGTCCGAAAATGCAGCGAGAGGAAAGTGCCCGAAGATTCGCGTTGCGAACCCCTGCGTGGAAGTCTGCTGGGCTTGAAGGTCAGGTGCAAGCAGCAGACAGATGAACCTTTATCTGATTTCTTCACTCTTATGCCAGGGACTAGATAAAATTTTAGGTGAGATTATGTGCCTGGTTTATCTGAGGATTCCAAAGCAAAGAAATGAGCCGGTGAGGGTACCCACAGGAAACCTCAAATCCAGGGGCCAGGTCCTCTCACCATGAGTAGGAAGCCCCTTTCCTCAGAGCTGCAGGCCTTTTGATTTTCTTTTCTTTTTTTTTTTTTTTTGAGACAGTGTCCCACTATGCAATTTGGGATGGCCTTGTACTCACCACTTTTGTAGCCCCTGTGCTAGTCTCAAACTCACAGAGATCCTGGTTTAACCCCCACCCCCAATGCTGGGATTACAGGCGTGTGCCACCACACCCAGTTCTCTTTTTTTTTTTTTTTTTTTTTTTTTTTTTTTTTTTTTTTTTGTCTTTTTGAGACAGGGTCTCACTATGCAATTCAGGCTGGCCTTAAGCTCACTTTGTAGCTCAGGCTGGTCTTGAACTCAAAACAATCCTCCTGCCTCAGCCTCCCGAGTGCTGGGATTACAGGCCTGCGCCACCACGCGCGGCTTCTCTTTTGTTTTTTTAAGACATTCTCGCATTGTAATCCAGGCTGGCTTTGACCTCACTTTGTAGCCAAGGCTGGCCTCAACTCATGCTGATCCTCCTGCCTCGGCCTCTCAAATTACAGGTATGTGTCACCATGCCCTGTTCTCAGACCCCTTTTGTAAAAATCCCAATGCTCACCCTGTCAGTGTGCACACCTGTAATTTCAGCATTCTGAAGGCTGAGGCAAGGGGATCCCAAGTTCAAACCTAGCCTGGGAAACTCAGCGCTTTAGCAAGATCCTGCCTCAATATTTTTTTAAAAAAGGGTCAGGGAGATGGCTTAGTGGAATAAGTGCTTCCCTGGCAAGCACAAGGGCCTGAGTTCAATCCCTGGTTCTGCAAAAAAACAAACAAACAAAAAAAAATATGAATATACATATATATTTTTTCAATATATATGTTCACTATTGAAAAAGAGCTCAGTATGAAGGCCCTGGTTCCACTGAGCAGGACTAAACACAAGCCCCAGACTGGGCTCTCGGGTTCAGTCTCCCGAGGCCACCAGTTTCTCCCTGCTCCCCGCTGAATTTTTCATCTTCTTCTTCACACATTTTTCCTTCAGCAATTTCCTGAAGGAAAAAAAACGAAAAAACTTCTTATCTCTCAATAACCTCTCGTAACACCACATTCCCTCCCACTATCTTCAGAATCCTTTAGGCCAGCAAATTTTATTTTCAGCTTAACCTAAACACTATCCATTAGGAACTGAAATGTGAACAGCTTAGGGCAGGAAGCCTCAGATCTTTGGGCACACAGCCCTAGGAGCACAGCCCTCTGACAGCAGGTGATCATGGAGGGAACCCCCGGGGTACTCAGCCTAGCACTTTGGGGCAGTGGCTTGCGCTCATTTATACAAAACATAAGAGCTTGAAGCTCCAAACGGATCCCCATCCCTAGGATGCAGTACTAAATCTCTGTGGGGTCTCAGCCTCCTGCTCCCCTCCCCACTTCTCCATCCCACACCCCTACTGGGTCACAGTCTGAGTTTCAATAAAATCCCAAGCACTCCCTACTGCAACAGGGTAAAGAAACCCCCAACCTGCTAGAGTTTGTGTTATCTAAAATCAAAGAATAATTTTTAGGAACAACGAAGGTTAAGAGCAGAATAGATGTGTTGGAGGAGAGAAAGCTTCTGTCTGAGAAAATTGGTTGTCAAGGACCCTGCCTTTTCTAGGGATTTTTTTTTTTTTTTTTTTTTCAGAACCAGGGATTGAACTCAGGCCCTTGCACTTGCCAGGGAAGCACTTATTACATTGAGCCATCTCCCCAGCCCCTTCTAGGGATTTTTATAGAAAATAAACCACAAGGTGAGGCAGGTCCAAGGTGGGGGAAAATGGGAAATCCCAAGGTGGGCATGAGGTGGGACAAAACTATGGTCAGTGAATAAGATTATGAGCATAACTGGTTAGGCAAAATTGATTGAATCAGGAATCAAATTGGGAAGCAAGTCATACAGCAAGTGGGTGTGGGGCTGGGAATTTGGCTCAGTGCTAGACTAGCAAGCTGGAAGTCCTAGGTTGGTCCTTGGCACCAAAAACGAAAAAGAAACCACCCCTAAAAAACAATTCAACAATAACAAAAAACAGTAAAATCAAAAAAGAGCAAAAGCAAGCAGGCTTGCATATAGCATAAGGGCTCTTCCTGTGAGGGGCTGTGTTAGTGGCTTTTAGCAGCTTTTTCAAGGTGACTGATACCTACTTAGAATATCAAGCCCTAAAGTTTATCCTTAGAAAGTACCTGGTTGGGGCTGGAGAGATGGCTCAGTGAAATAAGCTCCTCCCTGACAAGTGCAAGAGCCTGAGTTTGATCCCCAGTTCCGAGAGTACCAAAGTGTGTTTGTTTCATCTTTTGTCTTGCGGTCCGGCTGGTCAGCAGTGGAGGTGCTTGTCTCCCCACAGTTGCAAGGTGTCTTGTCTTCTGCACTGGCACCTCCACTGGCTCTCTGAGGTGAGGTCCTAGCCTATCTGACTGCCTCTAACATTTCTACCTAACTTAGCTGGCTGGAACATTTGAGTTTGACCAAAATTGGCCTAGACCAGAGTTCTTATTTTCTATTTTTGCTTCTGCAGTGCTGAGCCCAGGATCTCGAGCAAAGCAGGTGTGCTACACGGAGCTGTAGCTGCCTGGCCAGGGTCTCCTCAGCTCAGCCGGACCTTGAGGGTCAGGAGAGACCTGGGGGCTGCCCTCCTGCCTCCTGAGCTTCATCTACGCAGATGGAGCCTGGGCATAAGGGTCCTTAAGATGTTCTGTGCCATGTGCACCAGAAGGCCAATACGAAAACAATGCGCAATGTATAGATTGTTAAATCTGTCATAGTGATTTGATTTGGAACTGTCTCATTGCTACTTGTTCTTCAATTAAAAAAAAAAAAAAAAAAGATGTCCCTGTGCGCTGCCAGGGTGAGTCCACTCGGTGTGTCCTTCCGGGGTTCCCCAGAGCCCCATGATATTCACAAGCCTGGTGTCTGCTCCCAGAGTAACCCCTTGCCTTCTTTTGCATTGTACTGTGCTTCATCTTCCACAAAAATATCACTTATCAGAAATATTTATGGGGAGCAGCTAGCATGTGCACAAACACAGAACTGGTTCTTAGGCTTCCTGTCATGGTAAACATCTAAATTCTATCTTGCCGGGAATGGTGGCACACATCTGTAATCCCAGCATTTGGGAGGCTGAGGCAGGAGGATCACTACATGTACAAGGCCAGTGTGGGTTACATGGTGAGTTCAAGGTCCGCCTGAACTACATAGTGAGACTGTCTCCAAAAACCAAAAGTCTTTCTCTTGGCCATTTTTTTCACTTATCCTATTTGTTAATTTTGCTAGCATTCTTTGGTGTCCATATGATTATGGCTTCTCATTTCCAGAGTAGAAGAATAGAAAATTATATGTTGACCAGTCTTAAAATAATCTACAGACTCTTTTACAACACAAAGAAGCAAGAGTTGATGGTTTTATACGTAAAAGTAAGTAGAGTCTGACCAGTCCTGCTGGCATGACCCTATAACCCAGTAGACTGAGGCAGGACAACTGCTATACTAGAGGAATGGCAACCTGGGGTGGTGGTGTGCACTGCTAGTCCCAGCACTTAAAACCTGAGGACTGCTGCAAGTTTTAGGCCAGCCTGGGCTGCATAATGAGACTCTGTGGGGGGGGGGGGGGGACAACCTACAATAAATAAATGGAAACACAGTTTTTTGTTTAACCTTTACAAATATCCCATGTTCCAGGTGTTCGCTGGGCTCTCTCATGCTTCATGAGTTCAATCCTGGGCACCCAAAGTAATAAACACACCACACCGCACTTTTACAATCCTGCGTAGCAGCTCGTCTCTCCAGAGCACCTTCGAGGCCCTCACTAGCCTTATTTTGGATAGGATAGTGTCACAAAGGAGTTCAGTAACTTGCCCTAGGCCACCCAGCTTGTCCCTAAAGACAGGCCTGCAGCCCAGGCCAGAGGACTCAGACTGCTGGACACTATTCTGCCACCTGTGCTGCTGAGGACTGAAGGTGGGGCCCCAGGGACACAGAATCCACGTGGGCTGGGGCGCCAGGCACAGGGACCTCTTCCAGGGCTGAGAGAAGTGAGTGCAGCTTCCCCAAAGCCTTCACCACATGCTCCCCCGGCACACAGAGCTGCGTCTCAGAACCCTCTGTGCCGTTTGATAGGATTTCGTGTTTGGGCAAAGGCTTCCTGGATGTGGAGCGAGATAAGAAGCCAGTTCTGATTGATGTGGTGGAGGGCTGGAGGAAGAAGCTGATGCTTCATAAGGGAATTTGGGTTTATCAGGTCCAGTTTTAAAGGTTAGTATCTCTGCTGCAAAAAATGAAATAAACATAGCCTCTGGTTGCCAGTATGTTGATAGTCACATGTGTGTGAATGTAAGGTAAGAAAGCTGAAGTGAAGGAGGGAGAGCTGAAAGGGAGGGAAGGAGAGGGAAAGGGAAAGGGAGAAATTATAGGTGCATGCCTATAATACCAGCTACTCAGGAGGCTGAGGCAAGAGTATAGCAAATTTGAGCCCAGCCTGGACAAGTTAGTAAGACCCTGACTCAAAAAAAATAAAATGGACTGAGAGTACAGTTTAGGGAGTTTAATCCATAGTCTCTCTCTCTCTCTGTCTCTCTCTCTCTCTCTCTCTCACTGTCTGTCTGTCTCTCTGTCACACAGACACACAGACAGACACGCAGACAGAGATACACACACACACACACACACACACACACACACACACACACCTGCGGGCCTGCACAAAGTCAAATAGTAAACAACCCATCCTTATTTGGGGGCCCTTTTCTAGACATCCCTTTCTAAAAGCTCTTTCTTTCATTTTCCTTCTGAGGAGGAAATGATTTGTTTGCATTCCTTCAGGTGTCCACCCCAGGGGGTCTTAACCTCAGTGCTGTGAAGGCACCTGGCTGGGTCATTCTTTGCTCTGGAGGGCTGAGCTGTGGGTTATAGGGGTTTGCGTGGGACCCCTGACCTGTACCCACCAGACACACCTGGCTGTCACAGACTGTGCCACCCATAAGCTCTTGGGGGGGTGTAACTTCTGGGCTCCGGAGGGGGCAGATGACCTCTGGTCAGGCACTGTGCCGCTAAGCTACATCCCTGGCCCCTGTTTTGCCTATTTCATTCGTGAACATCATCCCAAAGATCTCAGGGCTTTCGGCCCCTCCACGCCCCCTTCCTGAGCTGCCTGCCTTGCTCCCTGGCCTTGTCCTCTGAGCCTCCATCCAGGGAGCGTGATGCCAAGCAGTGTCCCGCGGGCCACCTGATGCCACAGTGTTCCTACAGCAGCAGGAAGGTAAGGGGGGTCTTGCGGCACAGAGTCCCTGATGGCTTGTTGGGGTGGGGTTGGAGACCCCGCCACTGCCGTTTCCTCACCAGCAGGCCCACCCTGAGCCACTTCGGACACCACCTGATGTCTTGGGCATTAGCCCAGTCACCCTAACAGAAAGCAGTGTTTCACCTGTGACGGCACTGCTGGGTG
>PVKA01001667.1:107362-140665 GCA_004027165.1 Ctenomys sociabilis
AAAAAAAAAAAAAAAAAAAAAAAAAAAAAAAAAAAAAAAAAAAAAAAAAAAAAAAAAAAAAAAAAAAAAAAAAAAAAAAAAAAAAAAAAAAAAAAAAAGGACAGAGTGTGTAGCTCTGTGGTACAGTATACCTGGATAAAATTCCCAGTACTGGAAAAAAAAAAAAAAGTCGTTGATGATGTAAACATAGCATAGCTCCAAATGCAGTTCACCAAAGCAAAGCGAAACCAGTATGCTAGCAGCAAAGACAAATGGAGAATGCTGAGTAGAGACGTCAGTTTGCCTTTAATCCATACACGATGCAGGTCCTTTTGGATGTGAATACGCACAGTAAGAAATTACTGTTTCCATTTGATAAATCCGAGTTAAAAGACAAGTTTAGACAAAACTACCCACAGTTAGCTTCTAACTTTATTGAGTGCTTAGCACGTGCCGAAAGCACACAAAAAGAGCTTTAACTTCTCACTGCAGCCTACACAGCCTGATGAAGCGTCTGGCCTCGTAATGGGTTAACTCACATTTTAGGCTATAAATGTAAATCTTGTGCTTTCTGTTGTAAATGTATCACCCACTGTACTAGGTTGCTTAGTAAATAGGGCCGTTAAGGGCTTTAACTTCTTGTAACCTCCAGGCCATGCAAGGCGACCTGCAGGTATTCAGGTGCAAATTCACCAGAAACTGAAACAAAAGTCCCAGCAAACTTAGTTTGAGTAGTGGTCACAATGACTCTAAAAGCATTATTTTGTGTCAGACAATGAATTTGTTTATCAAACTCAATGTGGTTCCAAGTTTAAAACCCCCCTGCTTCCTGGGCAAGCCGCCTTTCGCCCTTCGGTCCTCTCCTAAGCGAGAGCTGATCCAGGGGCCCTAAGCTCAGTAATAAATGGCTTTCCAAATTCCAATCTGGCTGATCTGGTTCCTGTCCTGAGCGACCCATAACAGGCCTTCCCATCTCCGTGGTGGACCAGTTACTCAGCCGAGCTCGAATCTCCTGTGAAGTCATGAAATGGAGGCTCAAATCCTCAAAAGTTTCAGCTGTTGCACATATGCGCAGACGTTTTATTTATTTATTTATTTATTTATTTATTTATTTATTTATTTATTTATTTATTGTGGAACCAGGCGTTGAACTCAGACCCTTGCACTTGCCAGGGAAATGCTTACTCTACTGAGCCATCTACCCGGCCCCATAGACGTTTTTTTTTAGACAGTGGTGAAATACACAAAACAAAACTTGGCACCTTAATTGAATTTATCTGTAGTAGAGTCGAGGACTGGGCTCAGAATCCCATACATGCTGCCCAAGCGCAGCCCGAACTTCATAGTGAGACCCCGTCTCAAAAAGACAAAAAAGAGAAAGTGTCATGTTGTGCAGCCAGCACCACTATCTATCTAGAGTTCCGATCTTGCACACTGTACCTCCATAAGCCCTAAATAATAATCCCCACCCCACCTTATCCCTGTGCCCATGCACCCTTCTATCTCTCGGAATACAGTTACTCAAGGGACTTCAATCAGTGGAATTACACAATATGCAGATTTTGTGCTTGGTTTATTTCACCAAACACGGTGTGTGCAGGTCTATCCACGCAGTAGCATATGTTAGAATTTCTTTCCTCTTACACCCAAATCTTGCTCCATCCTGGGGATTTTCCAGTTTGTTTATTTACCCCCATCAATGGACACCTGGGTCGCTTCCACCTTTTGGCTATGCGACCAATAATCCTACATGGGGTACAAACACCTCTTCCAGACCCTGCTTTCAATTTGGGGGGTTACACACCTCGCAGTAGAATTAATGAACCATACAGTCATTCCATGCTTAGCTTCTTGAAGGAAGGCAACACTAGTTCCCACAGAGTCTGCACTATTTTACATTCTCAGCAACACGAACCCAGTTTCAGAAGGGTTTCAGTTTCTCCAGTCTCACACCACTTGTTCTCTTGTATGCATTCTTGGTTTTTGATAGTAGCTACGCTGGTGAGTGTGAAACGTATCCCTAAGGTTTTGAGACTCAGTTACACACCAAGATTTCCCATTTAGACCTTTTCTTCTTAACCCAATAGCAGTTTTGTGCACAACCGAAAGATCTTCACCAAGACACAGTAACTCCTGGGGATCTGTGGCTACATCTCACCTCTCAGCCCGACCCTAGCAAGCTGGTTAGGTGTCCCCTGGGGACAAAAACAGAAGGCAGAAGGAGCAGATCTAAAGCCACCCCCTTTTCCTTCTGGTCCCTCCTGATGTTTGCCATTTGTCTCTTCTATGCTTCAGCTTTCTCTGTAAGCACTTAGGAAACACACAGGAAAGAAAGCAATCGCGTTTCCGGAGCCATCCGCCTATTTCGACTCCATTTACTTGGACGAGAATGAGCTTTCAGAAAACCTGTTCCGACTCGAGCCTCTGGCTCGCCCTCGCCAGTTCCCCACCTAGCATTCAGAACGCGGGCAGAAGGTGTGGCCGCTGGGAAGGGACAGGTGAGTCACACCGCCTGGGACTCCGCAAGGCCCTGCCCTAGGCGGGGCCCCTTCTCCTCCTCCCCCCTGTTTTTCCTCTCAGTCTGCTTTAAGATCCCAGGCCTTCCTTGCTTCCAGGCACCCTGGGAAACTCGGGCTGAAATAACACAGCGATGAATCACCGCCCATCTGACCTCAGGGGAGGCCGGCGCTCACTCAGCGTGACTCTTGGAGTTGCGAGGCCAGAGTTCTCTCAGTCTCCCAGATCTTTCAGACTGTCTTCTGGTTGAAAATCATCCCATGGGCGCTGCCCCCTAAGAGGGAGGAGTGCTCCCGCCAGGACGGAAACCAGCTTAATCAGGATGGTGCAGAGGGGAGGAAGAGAAGCCTGTGGGGTTAATTAGTCTTGGGGTGGATCCTGGCAAATTAAAAAAGCACCGTGTGTGGGAATCATAGGCTTGTACTAGCGTTTTAGTTTTTTGAATACATAAAACCATACAGTATTGAAATAATGTGCAGCATTGTTCCTATCTGGTGGTGCCCAGGCTCTCCCTACCTAGAGCTCATTGTTCAATTTTCAGGAAATTTGCCAAGCAGATGAGTTCAGAAGCTTAAATAGACTTCGGTGGGGTGATTTATGGCCCAGAAGCCTGCACACCAGGATTCCTTTCTTCCCCTCCCTCTTTGGAGCTGGTGACTCCAATAATACATGCTAGTGCATTGGCCGTCTTATCCAAACTCTCCATTTATAGATGAGAAAAGTGAGGCGTGTAGATCACAATTTTAGTTAGTAACAGAATTTAAGATCCACATCTTTTGCATCCACTTTCAGCAGATGAAAACTGATAGGTTTTCGGCACAGCAGATGAAAACTGATAGGTTTTCGGCACAGCAGAGAAACAGGCAGAAGGAAGAAGGGAAAGGGGCTTTATTTTCTTGGAGTACATGGGAGAGAATGTGGGGAAGGATGAGGAATTTTCTCTTGACTGGAGCGGCTGGAAGGGTGAAAGGAACTCATGTCCTGGCATAAATTGGAGAAGAGAGAGGTGGTCTTGGGAAGGTGAGCTTTTGTTTTAAGGGCGCTGGTCATATCATAAAATCACCCTAATGATTTTAGCAATTCACACTAGGGCCAGAGCCTGTCAGAAACCTAAAGCGCAGTCTTGTCAGCCAGGCCCAGTGTCCTGTTAGCACACTGAACCATCCGTTATCCCCAGGCAGATAGCTCTGCAAATGGAAAGGATCCAGCAATGTGGCAGGGGGGTAAAGCGATCGAGAAATGTGGCAGAGAGTGAAAAGACGTGGGACGCATTGTTACGCACAGGTACACACTCCCTGTGATGAACGCAATCTTTATGTGCTACAAACATGTTTTTTTGTTTTGTTTTTTGGCAGAACCGGGGATTGAACTCAGATCCTTGTGCTTGCCAGGGAAGTGCTTATTCCACTGAGCCATCTCCCTGGCCCCTACAAACATGTTCTAATAAAAATAAAAATAAAAAAAAAGACTGCCCGCCATTCGACCTATGTGCCACTCCCTCTTATTCTTACTATACTGCTGTAAAACTCAACAGGAAGACTTGGGCACAGACAGGAGGGTTGGATGTCCTCAGAGAAAGAGAAGATACCTGCTAAGGTCACAAGTTGGACTACAAATGGGAAGGCTTGTCGATGTGTCCGCTGAGCATCCTTCCTTTAGGATAAGCTAATGATTTGCTCTCTAGTGATACGTGGACTCCAATAACAGCACGCTCTTTCCACAGTATTATTCTCCCATCCTTGCAAAGCTGAGCTCAGAAGCGCTGATTCCAGACACTTAGGTGGCAGGCGAGAAGGCAGGCGCTGTTGGAAGTCAAAGCAGCAGGCAAAGGAAGGTGTGAAAAGGGCAGACATCGAAACCCTGGCCACAGGGCTCAATCAATAGGGCCCAAGTGCAGACTTTTGGGAAGGTGGAAGGACGTCCCCACCCAGCATGGAACAGCGAGGGGAGGGCATCTCTGCTTATCACCCAGACCAGCGCAATCAGCACAGAGAGGGAGAAACCAACCACACTATATACTTGAAGAAGAAAGGCGGGAACGCCATCTCTCTAAAGCAGCGCTCTTAGCCCTGTCTGAGGCCAGTGTGCTTGTGCTCCTGTGTGAACAGCCACCTGCGACCTCCACCATCCCCAGAGGTGCATTCTCAGTTCCTGCCTCCAGCACTCTTTGCCCTACTTGACTCTGGGACAGCACACTGTCTCTTCTATCCAACACCACCAGCCTGGGCCCTGTGACTCTTCCCTACCTAGGGTCATAGCACTTGTTCCTCACTTACACTGTTGCTGTCTTCTTCCTGCTCTGCCTGTAGTCAAAGTCTCCTTGGAAGAGTGGCATGATTCCTAATGTCTCTGACTAGAATGAGAGGCCATTTGTGTTGAGCAAAGAAATAGAGTCCTGAATAGGCTGCCATCTTGTCCAGACCCCATGTACAAGTGCCCAGCGTGAGGAGGCGGAAGGAAGTCAGTCGGGCACAGACGGCCAGTACCGGTAGGAGGAGCCCAGACTGCAGCGGGAAGGAGCCTTCCTGCACTTGAGGCCAGGCTCTGAGGGATGACTTTGTTCCTCTTTGTGGTAACACTCATGAGTTCCACGGAGCAAGCTGGCTATGCTGGCGTTAGAACCAAATGCCTTGTGCATCTGGTACCAGCTATTTCGCTGTTGCAGCTGTTGTCCTCTGTTAGTACAGATGCTCCCTATGTAGAGATGGGGCTATGTCCCAAAATCCCCAGCAAGAGTTGAAAATACTATTATTAAGCAGAAAATGCATCTAATGCACCCGACCTACAGAGTGTGGCGGCTTGACCACCCAGCATCCTGCGGAGCACCCTGGTTTGTCTCCCCGATTCTGAAGCTGACTGGGAGCTGAGGCTGCTGCCCAGCATCAAGAGAGGGTAGGGCCATCTGTGCCTACCTGGGGGAAAGATCCAACTCCAGGGCTGGCCAGATAGCTCAACGGATTAAAGCACTTGCTTAGGTAGTCTCCAGGGCCGAGGGTTCGATCCCTGACTCCATCCCCAGGGCACCTGAGAGGGTGATTGAGAAGGCACAGTGGTGCGCATCTGTAATCCCAGCTCTCGGGAGGCTCTAAACGGGCGCATCACTCTGAGTCTGATCTAGTAGTGAGACCCTGAACACTATGTAGACCCTTCCTTAAAAAGAATAAAACTTTCAGGGAATCAGAGTGAGCACAGAGGAGAGAAAGGGGCAAGGGGCTGCATTTCTTCTTTGGCTACAACACTGAAGAAATGGCGGTGTGCAGACAGCCATGGGTTTTTCAAGGGGTGTCTGTCTTCATGCCATCTTCTCTTGAAATCTCTCCTCTGACTGCCCTACTTCCCCTCCCACATCCACAGTCACCTTTGATGCCTCCTTCTCCTCCCACCCATAAACAGGCTGTTTCCCAAGCCTGTGTGCTCAGCTGCCTTCCGTTCTCTCCCTCTGACCTCAGTGGCATTGTCTCCTTTCATCATTTCAGGGGTAACTTCCTGAGATGGTTCCACACCTGGTCCTGAACTTTCTCCAAACAAATGGTCGACCTTCTTCTCGGCCACACTGCCAAGCCTCATGATCATTTCCCAACCCAGTACTCCCCAGGCTGAATTTATTTCTCTCACCCCGAACTCCCAGCTTTCGAGACAATCCTGGACTGCAGACCTGCCCTTCAGGCTCCCATCAGTGCTTCTAGGTCATTGGTTTCCTTACCACTGTCCTCTGCTTTCCAATCCCTGTGTCTCCACCCCATCCAACGCCCCATACTTCTTCCCAGCATTAACAAAAACCCTTCTAACTGGTCTCTCCACTTTCTAACTCTGCCCAGTTTGCATCAACCCTGATAGAGTTCCATCCGCAAGCTAGTCAGGGATCCCTGCTGTAGCCAAGACACCTTTCTCTACCTGCCATTCAGGCCACGGGTGTGCATATTAACCAGACTTATCCTTGCTGCCCCCAGGATACAACCCGTGCTTCCTGCTATTGCTTGGGTCTTCATTATGCCCCCCCAAAGACCCATGTGATGGAAGGTTTGGGCTTCAACTCAGGGCACTATTATAAGGTGTCGACCTTTAAGAGGTAGAACTTGGTGGGAGGGAGATAGGTGATGGGGGAGAGCATGGGCTCCTGGACACTTTCCTTTTTTGTTTTTTTCCCCAGCTCATGATACAAGGGGTTCACTCAGCCAGCCTTCCCCACCATCACCCTCCCCATCATCACTCTCCCCACCTCTGCTTTATTTTTTATTTTTCTAAGGATTCAAAACCGTATTGTTTCAATAGTACTAATCACAGAAAAAAAAAAAAAAGATTCCCGATTAAGTACATTCTACTGCCCAGGCAATGGTTATTTTTAAAACTTGATTCAGTATTGTCTTGTCCATGATTAAAAGAGGATATTGCCTTGTGGCCTTCCAGAGAGTAAATGTGTTGCAGCTCCTATGCAGCTCCTTACAGTCTGTTATGGTTTGTGTCTAGCTGTCGCCCCAAAGCTTCATGTAGTCATGGGGTGGGGACTTCTAGAGTTTATGATTAACTCATGATCCACTGGGATTATGTGTGATGCAAGGCTAGGATTATGGGTTTTAGTACTGCTGGGATTATGAGTGTGAGTACTGCATCCCATCCTGGGGCAGAGAACCTGAATGGAATATAACAGAGAGACAGACTTCCTTTAGTGATTGCTCTTGCATTGTTGCTGTTCGTCCACCATGGACTGCTGTCCTCTGCCATGAGCCCCTCTGCCTTGGAGCCAGCTGAGTATGCACTGAAACCTCCAGTAACTGTGAGTTAAATAAACCTTTACTTCCTTCATTTTGGGTGTTGGGTATTTGTCCCAGCAATGAGAGAAGAGTAACTGAGACGCACTCCTAGCTTGGTCCTCCTCCAGTGTCTCCTCTTGGAGTTGTTCCTGATTTTATTACCTGCCTTCATGGAATGAAGGAATGGGACAGTTCTGCTTTTGCTTCTTGGCCAGGAATCCTTTGATTCTGAAAGTCTTGTGAGAAGACATGATTAGGGCAAGAGGCGAGAGCATGCACTTGTTGGCGTACTGAAGCAGAAGAGCCCACCTCTACTTTACCAGAGGCCCAAATCTGTGGAGCCAGCGGATCAGGAGGTGAAACTTCCTGAACGTCCAGTGATGCATCCTCTGTGCCCTTACTCATCCAGGGTGCTGGGGGAGGATTTTTAACTTGGACAAGTAAGAAGCCTGTGTCCACCTTGCAGCTGCCTGGTGTCCCCAGGAAGGCTACTGCACTCCCTGAGCCTCAGTTTCCTCATCTGCAAAAGGGGACTGTTAGAAACCTCTCAAAATTTATGCATAGGTTGAACATCTCTTATCCAAAATGCTTAGAACTAGGTGAGTTTCAGATTTCAGGATTTTTCAGATTTTGATGACTTTCACATACACACTAAGAGATCCTAGTGATGTGATCTAAACCAAAACACAAAATTTACTTATATTTTGGAACATTTCAGAATTTTTTTAAATTTTTAATTTTTTTTTTTTTTTCTGTCTTTTTGAGACAGGGTCTCACTATGTATTTCAGGCTGGCCTTAAGCTCACTTTGTAGCTCAGGCTGGTCTCGAACTCACAACAATCCTGCTGCCTCAGCCTCCTGAGTGCTGGGATTACAGGCCTGCGCCACCACGCCCGGCCCCCCCCATACAGGATCTCACTATGCAGCTTAGACTCATAGTGATCCTCCTGCCTCAGCCTCCCCAGTGCCGGGATCACAGGCATGTGCCACCACGCCTGCTTTCAGGGCCAGCACAGTACGCCCAAGGTTCTGAGGTGGTGTAGCATGCAGTACCAGGGATCAAAGCTCGGTCCTTGTACTTGCCAGGCAGGAACTTAGACTACTGAGCTGTCTCCCTGGCCCTCAGATTTTATCAAGATTAGGGCTGCTGAAAACCTGTAGGTAGGTAGGTAGGTAGCTCCAAAGACAGGGACGCAGACACTTAGGTACACAGAGTTGAAGACAAAGACAGAGAGACTATCATGCATAATAGGTACTTGGAATTATATGTTATACATGTTTTTGCCTGAATTAATTCTTTAAAACTTAATTGATTCTTTTTATATAATATTCTTTTATTTTGAAGAGTAAAAACAAAACCAAGAAAAATAAAATCAAAGACAGAAACAGGATAACATACAACAATACACACATTACAGACTTTCAAAACAAGAATATCTGACCAACAGTGATTGATGTTATCTATTTTTATCATCAAATCTGTTACTCAGATTAATAGATACAATTACACAAGATGGGACATATGATTGAATATTACCACATGCTTCCAAGAAATTTTTTTTTTTTTTTTTTGTCTTTTTGAGACAGGGTCTCACTATGCAGTTCAAGCTGGCCTTAAGCTCGCTTTGTAGCTCAGGCTGGTCTCAAACTCACAACAATCATCCTGCCTCAGCCTCCCAAGTGCTGGGATTGTAGGCATGCGCCACCATGCCCAGCTGCTTCCAAGAAATCTTAAGTTTTTGTTCTTCTCTCTCATTTTCTTTTATTACCTTTAAAAAAATTATTTAAAAAATTTACTTTAGGGGCTGAGGAGATAGCTCAGTAGAATATGTGTTTGCCTGGTAAGCACAAGGGCCTGAGTTCAATCCCCAGTTCTGCCAAAAATAAAATAAAATAAAATGAAAACACAAAATAAAATAATTTACTTTAAAGAGAGTATAATAATAATTGATATGACATTAGAAACAGCACACATTTAGAAGACCAAGGTGACAGGTATTTCAAGCATGGTTTTAGTATTACACATTGCTATCCTCAGTGTAGTTGCTTAGTTCACAGATATCAAGTTAGTCCCAGTGAGAATTCTGCCCATTAATTTCCATCAAAAACCTAATGGAAATTCAAGCACAACTTATTAGAATTTATGGGATGCAAGGAAAGCAGTTCTTGGAGATTTATAGCTGTGAACTCACACATTAGGAAAACAGAATGGGAACAAATAAATACCCTACTACTGTACCTCAAATGTCTAGAAAAAGAAGAGCAAACCAAACCCAAAGCCCAAAGAAGGGAGGAAATTATAAAGATTAGAGCACAAATTAATACAATTGAGACAAAGAAAACAATATGAACAATTAACGAATCTAATTGACTCTTAGCTACAGTGGCACCAGTGGGAAGCCCTGTGCTCACTGTGCTGCTAATAAGTTCCTTAACAGATACACACACACTCCCAGAGATAAACTGCCTTTTAATGCTAACAGAATAGCACATTCTTGTAGGGCTGTCTGCTTGGCCCAGCTGCCTCTGGTAGCCTCTCCTGTCCCTTGCAACAGATCTATTTTGTTTTGTTTTTTTGGTGGTACCAGGGATCAAACTCAGGACCTGTACTTGCCAGGCAAACACTACTTCACTGAGCTATCTCCACAGCCCCCCTTCACCAATCTGGAAGCAAGCAGCTCTCCACTCTGCCCCCCCACTCCTTTTGCTGCATCGCTCTCCTCCCCAGAGCCCTGGCTGCCCCACCTCCTGATTTCTGCACCCATGGATACCTGTATCTCATGACACAGCTCAGCATCCCCTCCAGGCAGCGAGGGTGTCCCACCCTCTGTTCCACCATTCCCATACTGTGGGCCACCCTTAGGACTCACTCACCTGCTCCACTCCAGGCCCCTATCTTCCTGGACTTTGTGTCTCCAGAGCCCAGCTCAGGACTGAACATACGCACACACAGATAATACTTTTGCATTCAATAATTGAATGAAAGAAGGAAGCTCCCAGCCCACTCACTCTGGCTATTGAGAGGAGAAGAGAAAGATTAACTGACAGTTGTCTGCCATTATCCATGGTCTCTCCAAGGGTCTAGGACCTCTCTCGGATACCAAAATCCACAGATGCTCAAGCCCCTCCATAAAATGGCATAGGATTTACTTAGAACCTATGCACACCCCCTGTGTACTTTGTGGGGGCTTGTTCATTTGCTTTGGTTATTTGAGACAGCATTACTCTATGTTGATCATGCTGGCATCAAACCAGGCTTGTGGATTAGGGTCCCCTCTAAGGACCCTGTCTGAGCTTCATCACAGGACCTCCTGCAAGGCTTTGCTGCAATTGCAGCCCCTCCAGAGGCTGTAGGGGTTTCAACACAGGAACTTTGAGGGAGAAAACACAGCACAGCAGATAAGAGTCAGTGCCCAAGGTGGAGTAGGGGGTCAGAAAGCAGTTGAAGATCTACATGAACAAAGTAACCGGGATTGCTTTGTTTGCCTGTGCAGGCGGAAGTCCACAGACAAGGAAGTTGAGCAGAATCATGGAAAACCGTGGGGTTGGACGAGAAAAGTCTATATCCCAGCTGGAAGGTGCTTTGGAGCAAAAGATGGACACCGGGTTGATAGCACAGCAGGCAAATCAGCCTAGCATTGGCCTGTCCCACGGTGGGGAGCACAGGTGAGCCCCAGGGCAGGGTGATGAAACGAGCGACCAATTGGAATACCAGGTGCAGAGCAATGAGGGCCTTGACCAGGGTGGTGGCCACAGAAGGAATGCTGGAGACGCACGGGGGCGCCTGGCGGCTGCTCCCACTCCTGCACCTGCAGACTGTCTGTAGGACTGCATTCCACCTTCCTCTTGAGAACAATGGGCCCTCCAGAACCTGGAAAGGCAGTGGTGTCCATGGCTGTCTAAGACGAGCCCATAAATCCCGGGACACCGACAACCCCAGACAACTCCTTTTGGATCGTGGCCATCTCCTCTGGACTCCACAGCTGGGTCTTTCTGTCTCTTCGGCAGTGATTCCCTGGCAGTCTAGTGGTTAGGACTCGGCGCCCTCTCTTCTGCAGTGTGAGTGGGCTAGTGGAAAACTGGCATTCTGGATCATTCACAGAGGCATCGCGCTTGCTCCCGCCCAGGCCTTAATTCTGTTATGATCTCCCCTCATCACACCGCTGCCGCCTACGAAAATATCCTCTCTTCTCTCCCGACCCCTGGAAATCCACCTGGGCTCATAACTGCTTCTCCATGCAGTCCTCACCTGGTACTGTCCCTTCCCCCAACTCCAAGCGCATATTCTCTGGAGCACGATGTGCAGTGTGACGTCAGTGCGTCCTGCCCGCGCAGCTGACGTTTGGAACAGTATTTGGGCATGTAAACGTGCCCATGAAATTCTAACCTTTTCAGAGCTCTGAATGTAAGACTCCTTGTGCATTCCAAACCATGTTCAATCTGGGACACGTTAGGTGCCCAACGATTTATGCTGAGAAAATAACCAGAACCCTGGAGGTCCATGCAGGGTTCTTTCTTCCCTTAGCCCAGGAGACGGAGTTAGTGAGTAGAAAGGGCAGAGATCAAACACAAAGCGTACACATTTCAAGCAGTAGAAATGGCCCTTAGGTCCCAGCCTCACTACCTTTCCCCTTTCTCTCCTGACACAGCTCAAGCAAGCATGAGCTCCTGCGACGAGGGCTGCTAAGGCCTCCGTGCGGTGCTTCCCGGTTGCTGCATTGCCATCTGCACAAAGCTGATGAAAGAGTTAAGAGGCAGGCTGTGTCCAAGGAGAAGAGGGGACCAACACGTGGAGGGCCCGCAGGGAGCTGGCGCCAGGGCAGCCCGTGGGGAGGAAGGCAGCCGTCGCTCTTTTAAGGCTGTCCTCAAGTTCATGTGGGATTGCAAGGGCCCCTACGAACCAGAAGAATCTTCAGAAAGAATAAAGTGGCAGGAGTCACACCTCCCAATCTCAGTACTTCAACATAAAACCTTACCAGTCAAAACAGTGTGGTGGGGCTGGGGAAATAGCTCAGAGGCATAAGAACCTACCTGGCTCCTGGATTCAATCCCATGACTTTGCAACTCTGCCTCTAAAGAATTAAAAACAAGGACATACACAGATACTATATACCAGTATTCATTCACAATAACCAAAGAGGGCAACAAGCCAGGTGTCTATCACCAGCTAGATGGACAGAAAATTGTGGCATATCTATGTAGTGGAATATTACTCAGCCGTAGCAAGGGACAAAGTTCTGATGCATATGGATGAACCTTGAAGAGTTTTTTATTTTATTTTATTTATTTATTTTTTGATGCAGGGTCTCACTATATACTACTTGGACTTGTAGTGATCCTCCTGTCTCAGCCTCCCCGGTGCTGGGATTACAGGCATGCACTAACATGCCTGGTTTTGGTGGCCAGCAAGGTGCTTCCAGGGTTCCTGGCTGTCATGGCATGTGGTACTAGGGATCGAACCCAATTCCTTGTGTTTTCCAGGAAGGCACTTAGGCTGCCAAGCTGTCTACTCAGCCCCTTGAAGAGTTTATACCAAGGGAATCAAGCCAGATCCAAAAGGACCAACATCACGTGAGTCCATTTATATGAAATACCTAGAATAGGAAAATACACACAAAAAGTGTCACAGGGAATAGCAGGGGCTGGGGACCGGGCAAATCAGAAGTGACTGCTCCCTATTTATAAAGTTTTTATGGGAGAAGAAAAAATATTTGGAAACAGATAGCAGTCACATTTGTATACTGTGAATATAATTAATGCGCTTACTTACACATTGAAAAATAGTTAAGATGGTGATTTTCTATGTATCTTACCGCCACATTTCCAAAAAATAAAGCAGAAGAAGAGCTGTTAGGCAGGAAGAGATGACCGCCGGGATCCACACGCCCATGGTCCTGTCTGGAGCGGAATTCTCCTCGAGAGGATGAGTGATAGCCAGCCTTTATTAGGATGGTGCTTTGTGCTGAGCACCAAAATATGCCCAAATCCCTAAAAGCGTGGGCACGCGCAAAAATCAATTTTTAGAACATATGATGTTTATTTAAGTCTCTTAAAAGACCTTTGCAATTTCATTTGGCTGATTTTTTTTTTTTTTTTTTTTTTTTTTGAGACAGCCCTACACAATTCAGGCTGACCCTGTGCTCGCTTTTGGAGCCCGCAGGCTGGTCTAGAACTCGCTGCAATCCTCCTGTCTCAGCCTACCAAGCGATCTCCCGAAATGGCACACCCGGGGATCTGGGGCTGGCATGATCTGGCATGTGGGGCTGGGGATTGAACTGGGGACCTTGTGCTTGCCAGGCAGGTGCTTACGCTTCTGAGCTATCTCACCACCCCTAGTTTAAACCCACAATTAGATCAGGAACTGATTTTCAGGCACAGCCACCATTAAACGGAGAAGTGAGCTAACCCCAAACTGAGCATGTCCTCAATATTTAAATCTCCTGAACGAAATAGGCCTCCGAGTAAGCACAAACAAAAAGGTGTGACTAACATCATTTGATTAAAAGTTAATAAGAAGGCTCTAAAGTAAACACAGGCTTCAGTATAAGTGACACTAGGGTGAACTTGATAGCGCGACTAGTTGCTAGTTTAATTTTATTTTGGTTTCATTGTTCCATTTAAATTGTGTATCACACAGCTAGCTCCAGATACTGACTGCTAACAGACAGTTCCTAAGGGGAAATAGATTCAATTAGCACCCATCTATAATTACATGGCAAATTATATATTTCACCTGTATAATTACTTATGTTATGGCATTAATCCATCTTATAGATAAACAAAGACTTTGAGAAAATTTACTAGCTTTCTTGGGAGTGTCTCCCCAAATGGGAGTGTCCAATTTTTCTGGGAGTATAATTTTTATTTTGACCAAGAACCAAGGTGAGGAAACTCCTACAAGTCAATTGCTAGTATTTTGAAGTATAAGTCCAGAAATGTTCCTGAGTTCTTTTTTCCCTCTCTTAGTGTAAAACTGCAGAACGTTCATTGTGCCTACAGGTACAAAAGATTGTCAGTGTGTTGCAATACAAATGGAAGTAGCATTAAGATTTTGTATGCAAGAAACTCACAGTGTAGCAAAGGAGGCTGGCAAGTAAAGGATGTAAGTGAAACCTAATTGCACAGAAATAAGTGGGTAGGAGTTGGAGAGGCGCTTGGAATAGGAGGAATAGGAGAGCGTCGCGTCACGGGAGGAAGCGAAGGCCATCACTGACTATGAAAAGTTTTCGTGGCATACAAAAGTTACTTACGGGACATTCCCCAGGTGTGCAGAGACCCAGGGCAGATGAGGGCTTGGGTAACTCCTAGATTTGTGCTGTAGAAGTGGGATAGAAGCTCAGCTCTACTCTGCAGTAGTAGAGAGGGAGACTGGGAATGTAGGACTCCAAGACAGGAAGTCCTAGGGTTTCTATATTTCTTAAGTTTTGGTTTTTAAAATTTTTTTTTTAATCTTTTATTTATTTACTTGGTACAGGGTCCTGCTATGCAACTTGGACTCACAGTGATTCTCCTGGCTCAGCCTCCCCAGTACTGGATTACAAGCATGTACCAGCATGCCTGGCAAGGTTTTTGGTACTGAGGATTGAACCCAGGACCTTGCTCTTGCCAGGCAGGTGCTTAGACCACTAAGCTATTTCCCCAGCCCTAATTTTTTATTTATATATTTATTTGGTAGATGGTCTCACTACACAGCTCAGATTCATAGTGATCCTCCTGTCTCCGCCTCCCTAGAGCTGAGATTACAGGCATGCTCCACCATGCCCAGCTTTGGGGCTGGCGCAGTGCACCCTGGAGTTCCCAGACCAGCATAGCATCTGGTACTGGGGATCGAACTCCAGCCCTTGTGCTTGCCAAGCAGGTGCTTAGGCAGCTGAGCTATCTTCTCCAGCCAGTTTCTACATTTGCTTGTTTGTTTCTGCATTTTTATTTTCTTCATTAAGTAACAGAGGCAGATACAACCCAGTTCACTCACCTTCACTTTCAAACATGCTAACCTGGCTTCTTGGACTGTAAAATTGGATTGAGGTAGAACAGGAAGTTCTGGGAACTATTGAACCAAGAATCTTGAAGCTCAGCTCTACTCTCCAGAAAACCAGTGGTGAGAATAGAAGCAACCTGGTGACCTCCCCCCTCTCCCTCCTCTGTTTATCACAAGCAAGTACAGACAAAATGACAAAACAAGGACAATCGAAAGTAGGCATCATATTGCTAGAATTAGTAAGACAGATCAACAAGGCCACAGGACACAAGACCAATATATAAAATTTAATTGTATTTCAATATACTAACAATGGATTATCCAGAAACTGAAATTAGGACTGAAATTAAAACTGAAATTAGTGGGTCTACCTGAGCTATAAATTGTATGCTTAGCATTCATGAGTAAGGCCTAGGTTCAATCTCCAGCATTTAAAAAAAAAAGTCTTAATTAAGAGATCAGATCTTGAGCCAGGCGTATAGATCAGAGGCATAGCACTTGCTACAGCAAGAGCAAGGTCCAAAAAAGAGTTCAGATCTTTCTAAATTAATCTATAGTTTGCACATAATTCCTACCAAAACACTAGCAGACTCTTGTAGAATTTAACAAGCTGATCCTAAAGGTTACATGAAAATGAAAAAAAAAAAAAAAAAAAAAAAAAAAAAAAAAAAAAAAAAAAAAAAAAAAAAAAAAAAAAAAAAACTAGATACATCAGGCAATTTTGAAAAAAAAAAGTGATACAATTTATATCACCTGCTTTTAAATTTGCTATAAACCAAAAGTGGTCAAGTTATCCTCTATTGATACAAAGCACAGATACAGCCCAATGAAACACCCAGAAATAAGCTCTTACTCTTATGATCAACTAATAGAGATGCCACGCAGAAAAGAAGCAAAGCCTTTCCCTTACTCTACACATAAGACTATGTCTACACAGAGGCCAGAAATACGATAATGATGATGGTGGTGGTGGTGGTGATATCCTAGCCACATGGTTCTTTGCTTTTATTTCACCCAGGCAAGTGTCTGGCCTTGCCCTCTGTTCCCAGCTCTCTGACCAGTATTTTTCTCTCCATGGCCTGGTTTCCTAGGCTCCAAATCCCTTGGCAGAAATCTTACCACAAGGTCCCTCTGCTATATGCGAAAGAGGGGCCGTGGAGCTTTAAGTGGGCTCTGAAGAGTATGAAGAACCCTAGAGGTGGCTTCCAAAGTCAGATTTTCCTTTATAGAAGAAAAATTGGTTCTCCATCTGCAGAATTGAACCAGGAGCTGGGCCAGAGCTCTGTAAATGGAGCTGTGATCATCCACCCTCATTTATTTTGAAGACACAGCCGGGAAAATTTGACTTTCCCTGGCTTTTCCTGCCAGGTGGTGGCAAACTGTAGGAAATTCTGTCACAGCTGAGGTCCAAGATTTCTCAGATCCCAGTGTCTAGGAAGAGGTCATGTCCTCCACCTGCCACCTCCTAGTCAGGACCCAGCCTGCCTGGGTGAAATGTCCTGAGCAAGCCAAGTTGCAATTAATATTAATATTCCCAGGACTTCTGCAAGCCTCAGAAAGAAGCGGACACATCTCTCTGTCTGTCTGTCTGTCTGTCTCTGTCTCTCTGTCTCTGTCTCTGTCTGTCTCTATCTCTCTCTGGCTGTCTCTATGTCTGTGTGTGTGTGCATGTGTGTCTCTCTCTGTCTCTCTAACTCTGTCTCTGTCTCTGTCTCTCTCTCTGTGTCTCTGTCTTTCTCTGGCTGTCTATGTTTCTGTCTGTGTGTGTGTGTCTCTCTCTCTCTGTCTCTCTAACTCTCTCCCTGTCTCTGTCTCTCTGTGTGTCTCTGTCTCTCTCTGGCTGTCTCTCTATGTCTCTGTGTGTGTGTGTGTGTGTGTGTGTGTGTGTGTGTGTCTCTCTCTCTGTCTCTCTAACTCTCTGTCTCTGTCTCCCTGTCTGACTCTCTCTGTGTCTCTGTCTTTGTCTCTCTCGCTCTCTGTCCCCCTCACCCCCACCCACTGGAGAAGCTGTGGGTTTGCTCACGTCTCCTGGCTGCCCTCCAGCTTTGGAATAGCTTTTCTCGCTCACTCTTCAGGAATGGGTGTGGGCAGCAGTGTGCTTCCTGTCCCCACCAGACAGCACCTGGCTCAGCTGCCTGCAGCAGCAGCAACTTTCAGGTCCAAACCCGGAGTCCAACTCTGTGCCTGGAGGCCAACAAAGGACCTTAATCCTCAGTCAGACGTGACTGCCTCTCTTCCATTCGTCTCCCTTCCCACAAACACTCATTAAAACTGAATTTAGGAATACCCAGGCATGCCTTTATAAGATTAGCTTCTCTCCTGCCACTAAAGTGAAGATCTCTGCTTCAGGTAGTGATGCCCCTTCACTGCGAAGTATGCCCTGCCCTCACCAGGCATCAAGTAATGATCTTCACAGCAGCGCAGTGCCGCCGTGAAGCAACTAAAACCCAGCACCGACTTGCTCCCGTACTCTACTTGAGAATTTCAAGATTTTCAGGGCAAAATCTGCACTATGCAGCAGGAAAGAAAGACAATCACCGCAGGTTATTTTTATCTTCTAGAGCAAAGGTGTGTGGGGTTAGAATACAATCAAACCATTTCTCTCTGACCTTTTATTCCTTGGTTTTAGGATAAATAGATTTTTTAAAATGCTCAGAACTATTCCAGGTGCAGACAAGATCACACCTGGTACCTAAATCCCAGGTCTAGAGTACTGATTTCTGAGTATTTCTCCTAGTACTACTCTGTCCTCTTTTTTTAAAAAATAAACAAATGTTATTATTGCCCCAACCTTAGGGCTGGGGAGATGGCTCAGTAGAATAAGTGCTTGCCTGGCAAGCACAAGTATCTGAGTTCAATCTCTGGTTCCGCAAAAAAAAAAAAAAAAAAATCCTAATGTAGCAGTCTGTGATGTTCTGTTACACATGGCACAAGGCACCCAGCAGCCCCAGAGGGTCTCAAACAAACACCTTGACTCTCTGAAGGACAAACTCCATGTAGCAGTCTTTCACAGTCCCAGTACCACAGAGTCTTGATTCAAATTTATATTCTTTATTGTTTTTGAGCTACAGTGCTTTTTTAAAATGCAGGTATTTCAGAAGATGCAAGATCCTCAAGACTAACTACCTATGGTATTTGTGACTCCAGGACATGGCCCACAGGAAGTGCTCCTTATTTTGACAGTCACTGAAGGCTCAAATAGTGTGAATAAAGCTCTTGCTTCCTGTCGAGGAGAATCTAAAGCTCAGGATTGGCAAGAACGACAGGGATAAATGCGCTCAGGAGCTGGCGTCCCTTGTGAGCCAGAACCACTGGTCTCCGGCCCCAAAGCTCCTCTGTTCCCCTTGCATGGACCTGAAATGTCGGAACCCCCCAGCCTTCACCTTTACTTCTCTTCTTACCCCAAAACTACTGCTCTCATCTGAAAATGGCTTGTCCTCACCAAAATTCATGTCAAGGCTGCCTTCCCTGCTGTCATTTTTCATTTGCAAAATGTATTCATAATGCAGAAGCTGAAGTGAATGAGACAGTTGACAATGATATCTTGACTTGGAATTGGATTTATAAAAACATTAGTGATTTTGGTTTTCTGTATTTTGCTATTTTTGATGGTGAGAGTCTTTTTCATAGCTACACAGCTTCAGACTTCGATATCACTTCTTGTAATATCTTCTAGAAACCTTCAGCTATTCTGTCGGGGGGCTCTGGACATGCCGGACTGGATATATAAAAAAGAGTTAGGTGCCGGTACCATGGAGAGGCCGGTCTCTACCCTGTCCCTCCAGGCAGGGAGTTGGTCTGCAGCACTGAGGCAAGAACAAGCAGGGAGATGGCAGGCTGTTGAGCAAGGCTGGTGGGACTCCGCCAGAGGCGGCCCCTCTGTCTGGTTCTCTCCAGGGGCTTCAGGTCGCACTGAAAGAAGGGAGGAAGCTTTCACTTTCCCACCCGCAGTCTTGCTTGGTCTTTCCCAAACCAGGGGAAGCCTAGCCACAGTCAGTAGCATTGAAAGGTCTGGTGCAGGCCGGGGGGAGACTGTCCTGAGCAGGGCTTTTGTGAGGAGAAAGAATACAATACAGGACACATATTTTATAAGATTATTTAAAATAGTCACCAAAAGAATCATATGCAAAAAGAGAGTGCAGGAAATGTGTCCACACCCTGCAGACCAAAAAACCCAACTGAGGGCCTGGATCATAACATCCTGCATGAGTCCTCCTGAAGACCTAGAGCCCCTAACAGTGCCTCCTACAAGTCCACCTAGAGGCCTAGAACCCACAACAGTGTCTTGTGCAGGCCCACTTCACAGATCTGCACTGGGGAGGCCCAAGGTCAGTGGTGGAAGCGAGACAGTTTGAGCCAGCAGGATGAAGGATCTGTGCCAGCAGGCTGAGGAGTCTGCACTGGAGCCCAGAAGCAATGCTGAAGGTAAGAACCGAGTTCTCCCCAAAGAACCACAGCTGTCCTCAGTGACACTGAGGTCTGGAGCTCCTCTGACGATAAGGAAAGCTGAGTTCCCTCAGGAAAGCCAGCGTATCAGCCTTCTGCAGGAGACTGAGCTGGGCACCATTCCTCCCTCTGTGGCCAGGAAGTGATCCTGAAGGTGAGGACCTGAGCTCTTCCAAAATGAACCGCAGTTGCCTTCAGCGACAACAGTCCTGAGCTCCTCTTCTAATGAAAACAACCAAGTTCATCAGGAAAGCCAGCATGACCAGGTCCTCCAGCAGAGTAGCCCGAGAGGACAAGCAGCTTCCCTAACAGCCTCTGCCTCTTATGCTGCCGGCAGCAACCCTCAGGCAGGCCTCCCACCCCAGAGTCACCCTGGTTCAGTTCAGCTGGGTGTTACAAGCAGAACACCAACCAGTCGGCATCCACCAGAGCAACCAAGCATCCTGTGCTGGCTTCTGTCAGCTCCCAGGCTCCCAACTCAGATGCAGCCCACTGATACTTTGCTCCTTCCCTCCCCTAGCCCTGCACTAAGCTCCAGCCTTGCACCAGCAGAAGTTTCCCAACCAGGCCCCACAGGCCCAACCAGCCATCTTGGAGCCCCTGCACCTGGTCTGTAGCCTCGCTGCCCACCTTGTAGCACCTTCTGGCATCTGGGTGCCGCAGGATTGCTGCCACAGGAGAGCAGAGCCGGCCCATATGGCAGTACTGAGGTGCAGAGGCCTTAAGGGTGGTGAGAGGGCATTGGCACCATCCTCAGAAGGGACTAGGCAGACAGATGCGTTCCCATGAGAGCAGGTTGCCGTAGGACAGCAGGTGCAGCCCCTTCCAGTGGCTCCCTCATTTCATGTGTGCCCCTTCTGCACATGGCTGTGCCCTTTCCATGCCCCCCCACATGGCCCAGTGCTCACCTGACCCAGCCTCTACTGTGGGCTACAGTAAACCTCTTTTTTAAAAAAACAAACCAAAAAGCTAGGAAGATAGTTCGGTGGTCTAAGCACCTTCCTGGCAAGCGCAAGGATCCAGGTTTGATCCCCAGTACCACATGCCAGGCCAGCCCCACGCCAAGCTGGCCACCAAAGCTGAGTGTGGTGGTGCATGCATGTAATCCTAGCACCGGGGAGGTTGAGGCAGGGGGATCACTATGAGGCTGAGTTGTATGCGCAGAACCTGCACCAAATACATACATACATACATAGATTTTTTAAAAGTCTACCCTGGCAAGTGCAAGGACCTGAGTTCAATCCCTGGTTCCACCAAAAATAAAATAAAGTAAAATAAAAATAAATTCTAAATTAATAAACTAACAAACATATAACAGCACCATTTCCCAGACTCAGCTGTTCTGTTATGTTGACACTAATTGGACTGAAACAGTCTCCCTTCTCTTCTTCCCCTCTCCTGTGATTTCTCCCCCTACACTTTTTTGTAGTAAGAGGACTGAACCCAGGCTAAGCTACTGTTTGTTTGATTGATTGATTGACTGTTTTTTTTCAGTACCAGGGATTGAACTCAGGACCTTGCACTTGCCAGGCAGGTATTTATGCCACTGAGCTGTATCTCTGGCCCTATGCTGCTATTTTGTGGCAAGATGTCACTAAATCACAAGGTCCTCCAGGCTGAGTTTGAACTTATGACCCTCCTGCCTCGGCCTCCTAGGTGTGAATGCTGGGATCTCATGCCTGAGTCCTCTCAGTACTGGTTAATGCACACTTTGGTGGCACTGAGGACATCCATGGTGTGGCACTGGGGACAGCATCAGTAGAGCTTTCCCTTTATCCCAAGCTGACACCTTGCACCCATTAAACACTGACCCCTGACCCCTTGGCACCCTGCGTCCATGAGATTGAATGTTCTAGGGAGCCCACATCAGTAAAATGATAGTCTTGGTCCTTTTGGGGGGGCTGGCGAAGCATGGTTAGCTTTATCAGTAATAAAATGAGTTCCAGTCAGCCCAAATCAAGCTGCTTCTGGTCAAGTATGGGAAGCTTGGACTTTCGCACACTCCTGATCAGGTGCAATTGGTACACCATTCTGTAGAAAATTTTGGACATAAATCAATTTTAATTGTGCACATATTTATTGAGATTAAGTTTAACTGATATATAAAAATCTAAAAACTGCATATTAATGAGGTAATGTGATATTTCAAAACTCATACACATTGTGTAACATTTAAATCAGATTAAACCAGGTGGTTGAGATAGCTCAGTGGTCTACAATGCCTACTTAGGCAAGCGTAGGCAAAGCTCAGGGATGTGGTTCTATCCCTGGTACCAAATGCCACCCCAGCCCTGCCCTCAGGGCAGGCTGAGCCAGGCCCCTAAAAAATCAGATTAAACTGGTCTATATCCTCAAATACCTATCATTTTTTTTTTTTTTTTTTTTTGCGGAACCAGGGATTGAACTCAGGGCTTTGCGCTTGCCAGGGAAGCATTTATTCCACTGAGCCATCTCCCTGGCCCCGACTTATCATTTCTTTATGATAGAAATGCTCATAATCTTTTCTCTTGGCCAGATTAGTTGGTACCCACCCGTAATCTCAGGTATTCAGGAGTCTGAGGCAGGAAAATTTTAAGTTCAAGGCTAGCCTGGGCAATTTAGCAAGGTACCATCCCAAAATAAAATACAAAAGGGTGCTGTTGAGAGGTAAAAGGATTGCCTGATGTGCTCTCCCGCAGGTTCAAGCACTAGCACCGCAAAACCAACAGCAACAAAAATGCTTTCTTTTAGCTTTTGGAACTCTGAAATATATTCTTGCTATCCAGAGTCATGGCACTGCCAGCGGGCAGAACTCCTTGCCTCTCGCTGTAACTCAGCGGCCGTCAGCCACCACATTGGTCTTTTTCTGACTGGTTTATTTCGCAAGGCAGTAGCTCCTCATGGCTCACGCAGGAGTAACACAGCGAGGGTCTCCTTCTCAGGCACTCTGTACCCCTTATAGCAGATGTCTAGGTGTGTACCCATCTATCCTCTCAGCTGTGGACAGACACGGGGGCCCTGCCGCCTCTTGGCTCCTGTGAACAAGGCCTTGAGACAGGGGTGGGCAGACCACTGTTCAAGCCCCGGCATCTAATTCCAAGCACACCCATACAGGGAATCACCAGATCATACAATAATTCTATTTTTCATCTTTTTACTGTTCCAGTGACCTTTGTCATTTTATGGGATTTTTGTTTTGCTTTGCTTTGTTTCTACTAGCCATCCTGATTGGGTACAAGGTATACGTGCTCTTTTACATAGCAGTGTTTTAAAATGTTATTCTGTTCCTCTCAATCTAGAGCAAAATTTTAGGCAAGTGGTATAAACAAATGATACAGCAAGATCTGTATAACGTCCTAGATGTTCTTTAAGGAATGGAGGTGCAGGATGTGAAGCCAGGTACCCGCTTCAGCCTGTGTCCCTTTATGTTTCTCCTCCCCCCCCCCGTGCCTGTCACCAACACTTAAGATCACATCATGTATTGGTTACCATTGAGATACCAACGGGACTGTCATCAGGGTCACAAGTGTCCTCAAGACACCCAGAGGCAGCTGTGTCAGTGACCTCACTGTCACTGGGGACTTCTCCCTCCACCCATGGTGCTAGGATTGGGGGACTGCAGAGGCCCCAGGATTCCACAATGAAGCCTCCAGGCTGGCAAGCACCAGGACGGAAGGCTGAAAAAAGGCCGGAGGCACTGCAGAAAGGCAGCTCCCAGCCAAGCCTGGTGGGGATTACACCTGTAATCCCAGTACTTGGAGGCTAAGGCAAGAGGATCACTGCAAGTTAGAGGCCAGCCTGGGCTGCAAAGGAAGTTCAAAGCCAGCCAAAGCTATATAATGAGATCCTGTGTCAAAAAAAAAAAAAGTGAAGATGGTAAAATATATTCCACAATTTTTTGTTTGTTTTTTTTTTATTTTTTAAAGAACCAAGGACTGGGGATCATGTAACTCAGTTGTACCCCAAATTTTCTGATCAAGGAGATTATAGGGCCACAGAGGAATGCGATCGATGATGTAGAATGTGCCTAAGGAGAGTCACATGGAGAGAAAACTTTCTTTCAGGCTTTCACAGAGAGCAAATTGGTCAAGCAATGGCCATGACTCATCCACAAGGCTGACACTGACAAGGGATCTACAAAGAGTGGTACAGTGTTACAGGCTAAACCCTGAGGGTACCTCACTGACTTTATCTGATATAAAAGTTATATTTCTTATTATATAGGTCTTGCTTTAACTCAGTCTTAACCATCCAGCAGGAAAGTATAAAAATGGAGGTATATAAAGTAAAGTCATATTAATATACTGAACTGTGAATGGCTCAAATCAACAACTTCTATGGATAACCTGCTTCTGTTGTGGACTGCTGATCTGTTTTGGATTGTTTCATTAAAAAAAATTATATATATATATATATATATATATATATATATATATATAATTAGCTATCCATGTTTTGAAAATCTGTAACATATGTATTATTATATGTTATCCTGTTTATGACATTTTTTTCTATTCGATTTTGCTTCTATTTTTCACTCTTCAAGTTAAAACACAAATTAATAAGTTTAAAAAAAAAATTAAAAAATTTCCTGTTCCAATGTGGGCCACTAAAGGAAAGAAGAGAGCTCTGCTGTTTGCAGAGAGAAAATAGCAATATTCTTTTGGTTTGGTTAAATTCAAAATTCTGTTTTCTGTTAAAGGAACTATACAGAACTGTTGAATATTTTTATGGTATAGGGAAAATTTCAGATGTTAACTAGCAAGATGTGGAAAGATAGCTATGCTTAGTTTTAAAGTCAAAGGAAGATAACAAAACAAATTATAATATGAATGTTTCTGGAGAAATATTTTACTTAGGGTTATAAAGTACTATGTGTCGCTACTATGCCTAGGAAGCTATTTTTTTAGGCAATCCATGGAGACTAAGTATCTGACCAGAAATACTTTATGCCTTTTAATACAATGTATTATATATTAGATCTAAATTCAGGAATAAATGCAATTTGAAGTTTGGAAGAAAAGAAAAAAGAACCAAAGACTTGGGATATAGCTCAGCAGCATAACTGCTTACCTGGCAAGTGCCAAAATAAGTAAATAAACAAATAAACAAGAACCCAGAAATGGTCCCTTTAAAAAAGTGAAAGTGCTTTGGGCCATCATGGCTCCTCTCCCAACGACTGCTTGGGAAGTCCCTTGTTGTGTGGTCTGAGTCTCCCGCAGCCAGGGCCACCTGTGGCAGCTTCCACCTCAAGCTCCAGCCCTTGGAGACACTGGTTTCATGCTTCTGTCTAAAGATCCCTTTGCACGTGCGTCACGCCTGGCGCTAAGGATGCCATCCCCCTCTCGCAGTGGCCCAGAGCTGGGACTGCCCCTATTGCTCGCAGCTCTTCCCATCTCTGCAGGGTCCAGCCTGGTGAGCAAGGGCTCCTCTAGCCGCAAATGAGGCTTTCTGGGACCCACCTGGCCTGCGGCTGTGGGGCTTCCCTCCCCGCCCCCATACCTGACCTGGCTTCCTCCCAGGGAAGCCAGGGGCTGAGACAGGAGAGGACTCTGCACCCCATGTGGAAGGAGGCAGCAGAATCAGGAGCCAGGCAGGGCCTCACAACGCAGCCCTGTTGCTACCAGCCTGGGCTGCGACTTCTGTCTCAGGATCCCAGAGCCCTCAATAGGCACTGATTTAGGTGTCCTCCTGGGGACTTGTGAAACCCTCCGGCTACTTCCAAATGAGGAAACAGGCACGAATTAGGCCACGGTTATGCCTCATATCTATCATACAGGAGTCCGACGAGAGCTCAGCATTTCCGTTTTGGGAGCATTTGTTCAT
The DNA here is from genome assembly GCA_004027165.1 of Ctenomys sociabilis. Classification (NCBI taxonomy): domain Eukaryota; kingdom Metazoa; phylum Chordata; class Mammalia; order Rodentia; family Ctenomyidae; genus Ctenomys; species Ctenomys sociabilis. The sequence goes on from PVKA01001667.1 coordinate 132,839, forward strand.
GTGCATGGTTGAGTGGTTTTATTTCGTTTCATTTTGTTTTGGTGCTGGGGATTGAACCCAGGGCTCCTGCATGAAGCTTCATTCCCGGGCCTTTTAATGTTATTTTGAGACAGGGCCTTACTAAATTGCTAAGTTGCCCGGGCCGGGCTCCCACTCGCAAGCCTACCTTAGCCTCCCGGAATGCTGGGACTGCAGGGCAGTGCCACCACCCCGGCTTGGGATTCTGTTTGTGCCATCTATTTTTGTTCCTTGAGGTTGTTTGTTTGGGTGCTGGGACCAAATCCAGGGCCTCACCAGCACATCCACTCTACCACTGAGCCACAGCCTGACTTCCCTTGTTAGTTTTTGATCATTCCATTCCCATCTTTCCTCCTGCTCTTTTCTGGACTCCAGCTCCCTTTTTCAATGCGTGGGAAAGACCGAAAAGCAGTTGCAAGCAAAGCGGAACCCACAACCCAGAGACCCGCACCTGTGTGGTATTCAGCAAGGCCTCCCTCTGTAAACTCCGCAGGAACCTTTGATCTTGCTTTAAGCTTTTGGGAGGAAATGCACTGCCTTAGACTTCAACACACAAAGTTTCTCAAGCTTAAAAAGACCTGCTTAAGCAAGCGCAGAGGCTGGGGCTCAATCCCTTATACCACATGCAGCTCCAACTCTGCCCTCAGGTCGGGTGCAGGCCTGTAATCCCAGCACTGGGAAAGCCGAAAACAGGAGTATCACTATGATAATCTACCAGGCTAATCTACCTAGTGAGACCCTATACCAAACCTTAAAAAGACATAAAGATCACCTGGGATCTCCTTAAGCTGAAGAATCTGATCCCATGTGCCTGAGGGCAGCCTGGGTCTGAATTTGCAATAAACATTCAGGCCAAGGAGGGTCCATCGATCGCATTTGAATATCGAGGACTTAGGCTGAGAAAGCCACCTTGCAGCCAGTGACCCTGCCGAACAAGGACAGCTGGAGCCCACCCACTCCTCCCCACAACCCCAGCTTTCTGGGAGCTTAACTATTCCAGCCTTTAATTACTCTGACTCTTTGGAGTCTAATTTGCAAACCACACTAACGTTAGCACACCTCGGTGCTGTGGGGAGGTAAGAAGTCCTGGTTGGTTAAAAGCCTGTGCAGGCTGGGAAGCTGGTATCATCTCAGACTGCACTTAGCATAGTCACTAGACCTCCTCCTTTAAAGAGCAGTACCGGACATAATTGTTTGCTAAGCAACATTCCAATGCGATTGACAGAAAAAAGAATAAAATTAATAGGAGGTCATCTGGGGGTGAAAAATGACCCTCCAAACCAACTGTCTAATGTGTGTCAAGTACATTGTCCAGGCATCTAAGAAATTTTACAACGTGCAGTTATCAGTGTCTGACCTGACCTTTCAACTTTGTCTTGTTAAACCAGTGCCTGGTGGTTGTCATGGCAACACTGATAATCTGGCCCAGGTCTCCTCTCAGGAATGCCAGAGTCATCTTTCATCTCAGGAGGGGCCTGTAACACTTATAGACTAAGAAGTTGGAGGTGGGGGGTGTGCGCAATTTCTGGATATTAATACAATTACAACGTCCAGGCCTTCCTAGGCTGCAGACTTCAATCCAGGGTGGGCATGAGTGGGAGGGGCGTTGTGTGTGCTTCTCTGGCCAGGGGTCAACAGCGCAGTCGCCAGCAGAGGGACAAAGCGCACCTCGTTGCTCTTCCGGGCCACCAGCTCCCACCCCACAGCCCAGTAGCCTAAGACTACATTTGGGTTTCTCTGTTTGCATCAGGTGATATTTCAGTGACACTGAAATGAGCAATACTGCAAATATGCTTTATCAAGCATCAACATTAGTTTTGCTTGAAAGAAACAAACCTGAACAGGCTGGGTAGTCGATTTTTTGTTTTTTCTCTTGCGTCCTTTTCCTCTTCGCAGAGCTACTCCTGTGGTCTTTCTCGTGCGTGTGTTAGGTGCTTCGTAGGTTACAGGGTGAGAAAAGTGTTACTGCTGTACAGGCCTCAAAGGGCATCTTGCTGTACACTTCTACTTAAAAACTTGATTTTGTCCTTCAGCCTTATGTTTGGGAAATGGATCCCTGCTGTTACACATAACTCTAGCGCATTTGTTTTATTCTATTGTATGAATAAAACATAGTTTACTTATCCATGATCCTGTTCTTGGCCATGCAAGACACATTTTTCACTCATACAAATCAGGTTTCTGTGAACCTATAGTTGCCAGTCTATTTTTGTGCATATGTCTCCAATTTTTTTTTTTTTTTTTCAATCTACAGGGGAATTATTGGGACACTGAACAGGCACATCTTTAACTATCTCGAATTCTAGGGCTCAGCAGATTAAACAGCCTGCAAGCAGGAGCAGGGGCCGGGAATTTGATCCCTGGGCCTGCCATGCTGGCTCCAACCCCTGGCACATGGAGCAGGCAGTCGAGACTGGGTGTGGTGGCACGTGCCTATAACGCCAGCTCTTGGGAAGTTGTAAGCAGGTGGATCACTACAAGTCCAATCTAGTAGTGAGACCCTGAACACCCTGTCGATCCTTTCCCATCCCGCACCCCTGCCAAAAAACAAACAAAAAGAAACTATCTTAAATTCTGTCCAGCATATGGAGAATTCATATATCTTCATATTCAGATCATCAGACTTTTGATTTTCTGAGCACCACAGCCTCTAGAGCCCTAGAAAAGACAGATCTACTTCCTGTCTTTATACCTCTAGTCTTATCATTTCAGATAAGTAGATTATGTTTCTAATCCCCTTACCCAACCTACAGCCTGACAATGTGACACTTCTCTAGTTTTTTTCATCAATGTTGGGAAATACTTTAATATGTGGTTGATATCATTTCAATTTGCATTTCCCTAATTATCAGAAAGTCTGGCATTGTTTTCAGATGCTTGTTTGCCATAAGGAATTTTTCTTCTATCAGCTGCCAGTTTACATCCCCTCATGGAGTTTTGGATAGAACCCTTATCTCCTCCTTGACTGTAGGAATTGGTTAAGTAATCATACAATAATCCTTTTTCAGGTTTGGGGATACAGCTCAGCAGTGCAGAACCTAAGTTTGATTCCTGGTAACAAAAACATATAATCCTTTTCTTTTGTCTTTTTGAGACAAGGCCTCACTAGGCAGCTCACTTTGTAGCCAGGCTGGTCTCTAACTTGTGATGATCCCCTGCTTCAGCCTCCAGAGTGCTGAGAGGACAGGCTTGCTCCAACAGGCCCTGCTCTGTCATCCCTTTTTGACTGCATAGCTGTGTTACAGACTGGTGGGAAGACCACCCTCCTGGACCTGTCTCCAGCATTCGGTTCGTTTGTATTTTTCCTGGACCTTTCTAAGCAGCAGACACAGATCTGCCACCCAAATGGTGAGAATCCCCTTCTCTTGCTGGTCCCACACCCTCCTCCTTTCTCAGTGATAAATCCAGAGCCACTCAGCTGCATTCCAGAAGGTGATAAAACCCAGGGGCTTCCTCTCCCAACAGCCCGTGTTTACCTTGAAGAGCCCAGGGCTCTCATTCCACCTCTGGAGCCTGAGGGAGGCAGATGTGGCCCAGCATCTGCCTGTGCTGTGACACCCACATCTCTGTATGATGCCCTGGTCTCCGCGTGCTGCCCTTGAGAAACTGAGGCACAGAGAATTCACGATGAAATCCTGCTACAAAGAGTCAGCCTGCCCCTGATCCCTGATCCATAATCCTCATGTTTCCATGGAGGATAAATAAACTAATATAAATATAAATATAAAATTAATGTATATCCCCACCTGGTCTATAGCTTATCTTTTTCCTCTGCTTATGCTCTTACTGTAGTAAAAAATGCATACAAGAAATTCACCATTTTAACCATTTTTGTGCATCATTCACTGGCATTAAATACAATTCCAACTATGACCTCCATTCATCTGCAGAACATTTTTATTTTGCAGACAGAAATCTATTCTCGTGGAACGTCCCTTCCTCTGTCCCCACAGCCCCAGCAGCTGCAGTCTGCTTCCCGTCTCTGTGGCTTGGACGACTCCAGGCACTTGCTGTAAGTGTCTGCTCGAAGTTTGTCCCCTTACAACTGATGTTTTTCACCTGGCACAAGGTCCCTAAGTTTCTTCAGTGTTGCATCAGAATCTCCTTCCTTGCTTAACTATTATTCATTTTATCCATTTTAAGTGTACACTTCAGTGACCTAGGGGCATTCATGCATGGCAACACCCAGACACAAAGTTCCCACCCTGCAAAGCTAAAACTTTCTGCTGCACAGCAGCCCCCATTCTCGCTCTGCACCCCAGCTCCTCCCCTTGAGGCCGAGTTAGCAATCCATTGCACATTCCTGGCCCACTTGTTTGTCCATCTGCCCTCCCGTACATGCTCACATCCTCCTACCTGTGGACTCATGCATAACACCTGCCCTGAACAGGCTGTACAAGTGTCTGTTTGAAGCCCCTCTTTTGGCACCAAAAAACAATTGGTATATTTCAACACATTTGCTAATTTTTTTTTTTTTTTTTTGTATTTTAGGAAAGGATCTACAGGGTGTTTGGGGTTTCACTACTAGATTTGACTTGTAGTGATCTGCCTGTTTACAGCCTCCTAAGAGCTGGGATTACAGGCACACACCACCACGCCCAGTGTCAATCACCATCTCAATGTGCCCCAGGAGCAGAGCTGGCAAGGCAGGCCTGGGAATCGAACCCTTGGCCCTTGAGCCTGATTGCAGGTGCTTTAATCCGCTGAGCTATTTGGCCAGCCCTTTTCATTTCCTAAATGGACCATGTTTGCAATGTGGTAGGCCTGTTTCCAGCTCCTAAAATCCCACAGCCACAAGGCTAAGACTGTTAGCTTTGAGCAAGGCTCACAGCCAATGCTGCATGAATCAGGCTGCCACTGGCTGGTTCCATTGGTGGGAGAGAGGGCTCTATCACTCCCCATTGCTCCTGTGGCTCTCTGGCTGGATCGACGAGCCTGGTTAATACAAGAGCTGATTAGGTAGAGCAAAGCACACCAGGCTTACTAATTTCACACAGACATGGGGATCTTCACAAGCAAACAAATCTGAAGAAATGCTGAGATTGTTGGCATAGTGGCAGGAGCTTGTAACCCCAGCACTTGGGAGGCTGAAGCATGAGGATCACTGCAAATTCACAAATCCTCACGTGGCCTACTCCACTCTACTAAATCCTAATCCCCTGGAAACCCGTTCTTATGCTAAGATTGAGAACAACAGCGACAGCAACACTAATACTGCAGAAGCTGCACTTGTAGGAAAGGCATGGCCTGCGGCTAGATAGCAGGGGCTGGAGCTGTGACTAGACTGGCTCTTCTTAGCGCTGATATAAACTCCTGCCTCCTACAGGTGAGCCCAGAAGGCGGGTTAGGGCTGTGTGTGCATGGGGGCTGAAGCTGTGCATTTCCAACAACTCCCGGTGGCCCCTGATGCTAACATTACAAAGCCGTGGGAAGGCAGGAGGGGAGGAAGAGTGCAGGAAGCCCACCAGCTCGTTCCCAAAAGGCACCTGTGCGGCCTTAGCCCAGTGAATGCCTGCATGCCTGAGAACACCTGGGCCAATACTGGTAGGGAAACCCTAAAACCAGGCATGCCTGGGTTTGAACCCCAGCCCTGAAAAGCATTAGTAGGACAACCTTTGGCAAATTACCTCATTTCTGGAAGATTTCTCAACCTGTAAACGATACCTATACAGCTACTTCCAGTACGGCAGGAACTAAACATCAAGTCCAGGGCATGCTCAGGCTGGGGTTCTGCCACTGTGAGAGTATGGGCTCTGGCACCTGGGCACGGACCACTATCACACAGCCCTACTGGACCTGGTACTCAGTGACGCACCAGGCGACAGGGGTGAAGAATGGGGCAGGTGGGGACTCGATCAGCCGTGAGCCCTGAGGCAGGCTGCCAGGTGCTCATCTGTGTTCTGACCAGTTCTGTACAAGAAATTGAAGACTGAAAGAAATTAGAAGAAGCCTAACATGGTGGTGTCTGCCTGCAATCTGAGCACTATAGCAGGCTGAGGCAGGAGGATTATAAAATTAAGCCAAACCCGGACAATTTAATGACTTAGCAAGACCCAGACCCAAAATAAAAAAAGAGATTTTTTGTTGTTGTTGTTGTTGTTGTGGTACTGGGGAGCAAACTTGGGATCTTGCACTTACTTGCCAGGGAGGTGTTTATGCCACTGAGCTATCTCCAAGGCAAAAAAGTAGGGTTGCAATTTATTGTGAAAGCCCCAGTCCCCCGTTCTGCCAAAAAAAAAAAAGGAAAGCCCTGGATCCAAACTCCAGTGATACACATGTGCATGTGCCGTGTGGTGCGCGCACACACACACACACACACCCCACACACACCCCCTGGAGAATTTCTTTGGGAAAACTGGGGAAGCCCTTCAGCATCTCCCACTCCCCCACTTGGTAGGGAAGGGAAATGTCTTAATTATTTTTCATTCATTGCTGAGACAAAATGCCTGACACCCAAATTAAGGAGGTACAGCTGTATTTAGTTTATAGCTTATAGAGGTTTCAATTAATACTCAGCTGGCCCCAAGGCCAGCTGGTGTGGCAGAGAAACAACTGTTCATGGTGGTGGAAAACAGCGAAAGCAACCAGAGCAGAAAGAGAGGAAAGCAAAAGCAAGCCTCTTTTCCTTCTTTACATTAGAAGCAGGTACCATCCCAAGGTGGATGGTGTAGCACTCACATCCCTAATCACAACCAATCACAAACTCTAGAGTCAGCCACCTCTGAAAATCCTGCCCCCATTCCGTTTGAGGCTTGGGAGACCCTCCAAACACAAGCCGTAACAGGAAAGGAGATGAGCTCCTGCTTATTTGAATTCCAATGGAAAGGCGTGAAGGTAGACCAATTAGGGAACTTGACCTGCCGTCCCTCCAGGTCCCTCCAGTCCGTGGGACACAATGGACTAATGCTAGACCACATCTCCATGGTTCACATAAGGAACCTCGATCAGCACCGGGAACTGCCTGGACTTCCCAGGTCTGTAACTCAGTCCCATAGGTCAGAGATGGGCTGGCCTAGAAAAGGATGGCCTGAAGCTGTCCCAGGTCAGCCAAAGAGGGTCATCTGGGGAGAAAAGGGGTGGCCAGAGGACAGAAGCTGCAGTGGCCAGAACTGTACTGAAGGAACTTCAGATATGACACCGTACGTGGCCTTTCCTTTAGCCTTTTAGAGAGTGGGTGTCACTGAAAATCTCGTGGGAGTGTTTCATTGGACAGAATTGGTCCCGTGGGGTCAGAAAACACAGTGACACACCAGGTAGCCAATCTCAAAGTGAGTCTCCTCAGTCCTTATCCTTCCGCAGAGAGCCTGCTGAAGCCAACCAACTCAAGCTTTTGATTTTAAAATAAAGCTTCTCAGTTTGGAGTTACAGTGAACCAAGCCAAGAGGCCGGGCCGCTTCAGCTTGCAGTTGTGGCAGTCATGAGCACACAGACAGCAAGTAAACCGTGCTATGTACTGCAGGGCCGCAGGGAGCACCTCCATTATACAGGAGAAGAAAACTGGCCCCTGCCCCTGTGTTAAGCGTTCAGAAAAACCTCAGCACTGCCCATCACTCCACGAAGTGGCATTCAGGGGTGAAATTTGGGGTGTTACTATATGACTGACACTTGCATTTAGCCATGGGTGATGCTAAAGGCACAAGGGCTATAAGTGATTGATATTTATTTCACCTGAAATTTCCATCAATAGTTCTGTTGTCATCACTGGGGTAAGATACCCAACACCCATAACTTAAAGGAGAGGTTTAATTTGGCTCACAGTTTGAGAGAATTCAGTTCATGGTCAGTTGGTTCCCAGCAAAAATGGTGAAA